>JAKVIS010006734.1:0-10028 GCA_033119425.1 Bufotes viridis
GTGTCCCAGCTGTTGCTGGCCAAGTGTTAATTTGTCTGTAAAGGGTATATTTTGTTCTGGGATGAAATTCAATTGCCAAAATAGCAATACCATAAATCAGTGGTTTCAGCTGTGGCTGGCAAAGTATAATAGTGTACGCCAAAACATATATTTTGTTCTGGGGTGAAATTCAATTGCCAAAATAGCAATACCCTGAATCTGGTGTCCCAGCTGTTGCAGGCCAATTGTTAATCTGTTCGTAAAAGGGTATATTTTGTTCTGGGGTGAAATTCAATTGCCAAAAGAGCAATTCCCTGAATCTAGTGTTCCAGTAGTGCCTGGCAAAGTATAATAGTGTACGCCAAAACATCTATTTTGTTTTGGGGGGAAATTCAATTGCCAAAATAGCAATACCCTGAATCTGGTGTCCCAGCTGTTGCAGGCAAAGTGTTAATCTGTCCGTAAAAGGGTATATTTTGTTCTGGGGTGAAATTCAATTGCCAAAATAGCAATACCCTGAATCTGGTGTTCCAGTAGTGCCTGGCAAAGTATAATAGTGTACGCCAAAACATCTATTTTGTTCTGGGGTGAAATTCAATTGCCAAAATAGCAATACCCTGAATCTGGTGTTCCAGTAGTGCCTGGCAAAGTATAATAGTGTCCGCCAAAACATATATTTTGTTCTGGGGTGAAATTCAATTGCCAAAATAGCAATACCCTGAATCTGGTGTTCCCGCAGTTGCAGGCCAAGTGTTAATCTGTCTGTAAAAGGGTATGCTTTGTTCTGGGTTGAAATCCAATTGCCAAAATAGCAATACCCTCAATCTGGTGTCCCAGCTGTTGCAGGCCAAGTGTTGATCTGTCCGTAAAAGGGTATATTTTGTTCTGGGGTGAAATTCAATTGCCAAAATAGCAATACCCTGAATCTGGTGTCCCAGCTGTTGCAGACCAAGTGTTAATCTGTCCGTAAAAGGGTATATTACACTCAAGGTGTATATACAATTGCTGAGTGGGTCATCCTCATTAACTTCACACGCTACCGTGCATCTCCCATTGTATTTCTGTCCGTTAAACGGTATATTACACAAAGTTTTAAAATACAATTGCTGAAGGCATAATCCTACATATTTTTTCTCACGCTACTGTGCATCTCCAAGTGTAAATCTGTCCATAAAAGGATACCTTTCATCCAGGACCTAAATACTAGCCCTAAAATAGATATTCCCCTAAATCAGTAATTAAATAAATAGGCAGATAGTGTTAGGTGCCTGTAAAAAAAGGCCTGAATTTGAAATCAATACATTGGGCCAAATATTTTTTTTCTTATTGTGGTGCTTGGTGAACGGTAAAAATGAGGAAAACACTTAGTAAGGGACACGGACGCGGTAGTGGTGGTGTTAGTGTACCCTCTGATGCTTGGAGTGGACGCGGCCATTCTGCCACAGCCACACGTCCTTGTGAACCAACTCCCTTAGGTTCCAGTAGCCGCCAGAATTTCAGCGATATTTGGTGGGGCCCAATGCCGTTCTAAGGATGGTAAGGCCTGAGCAGGTACAGGCGCTAGTCAATTGGGTGGCCTACAGTGGATTCAGCACGTTCACAACATTATCTCACATCCAGTCTTCTGCAGAAAGCGCACAGGTGGCGCCTGAAAACCAAGCCCATCAGTCTGTTACACCACCCCCATGCATATCAGGGAAACTGTCTGAGCAGTGTCTTATACTGTTTGAAGACTCTGCTGGCAGGGTTTCCCAAGGGAATCCACCTAGCCCTTCCCTAGTGGTGGAAGACATAGAATGCACTGATGCACAACCACTGATGTTTCCTGATGATGAGGACATGGAAATACCACCTCATCGGAGTCCGCACGTCTATGATGATGATGAAACACAGGTGCCAACTGCTGCATCTTTCTGCAGTGTGCAGACCGAACAGGAGGTCAGGG
The DNA here is from genome assembly GCA_033119425.1 of Bufotes viridis. Lineage (NCBI taxonomy): Eukaryota > Metazoa > Chordata > Amphibia > Anura > Bufonidae > Bufotes > Bufotes viridis. The sequence continues at coordinate 1,925 of JAKVIS010006734.1, forward strand.
AGGAAGACTGTGTGGAAGACGATGCAGGGGACGATGAGGTCCTAGACCCCACATGGAATGAAGGTCGTGCCACTGACTTTCATAGTTCACAGAAAGAGGCAGTGGTGAAACCAAGCCAACAGCGTAGCAAAAGAGGGAGCAGGGGGCAAAAGCAGAACAGCCGCCAAGAAAGTTCGCCTGCTACTGGCAACCGCCACCAGGGGCCGAGCACCCCAAAGGCAGCTTCAAGGAGTTGCCTGGCATGGCACTTCTTTAAACAATGTGCTGACGACAAGACCCGAGTAGTTTGCACGCTGTGCCATCAGAGCCTGAAGCGAGGCATTAACGTTCTGAACCTTAGTACAACCTGCAAGACCAGGCATCTATATGCAAAGCATGAACTGCAGTGGAGTAAACACCTTAAAAGCAAGGAACTCACTCTGGCTCCCTCTGCTCCCTCTTCTGCTGCTGCCTCGGCCTCTTCCTCCGCCTTGGGAGGAACGTTGGCACCTGCCGCCCACTAAACAGAGGATGTGCCACTGACACCACCACCTGCGTCACCAAGCATCTCCACCATGTCACACGGCAGCGTTCAGTTCTCCATCTCACAAACCTTGGAGAGAAAGCATAAATTCCCACCTAGCCACCCTCGAGACCTGGGTCTGAATGCCAGCATTTCTAAACTACTGTCCTTTGAAATGCTGTCATTCAGGCTGGTGGACACAGACAGCTTCAAACAGCTGATGTCCATGGCTGTCCCACAGTATGTTGTTCCCAGTCTCCACTACTTCTTCAAGACAGCCGTGCCTTCCCTGCACAACCAAGTATCCGATAAAATCAAGTGTGCACTGCGCAACGCCATCTGTGGCAAGGTCCACCTAACCACAGATAAGTGGACCAGTAAGCACGGCCAGGGACGCTATATCTTCCCTAACTGCACACTGGGTAAATGTAGTGGCGGCTAGGCCCCAGGCGGAGAGTTCCTTGGCACACGTCCTTCCGCCACCAAGGATCGCAGGGCATCATTCTTTGCCTCCTGTAGCCTCCTCCTTCTACTCGGCTTCCTCCTCCTCTGCTTCCACCAGCTCATCCAGTCAGCCACACACCTTTACCACCAACTTCAGCACAGCCGAGGTAAACGTCAGCAGGCCATTCTGAAACTCATATGTTTGGGGACAGGCCCCACACCGTGCAGGAGTTGTGGCGGGGTATTGAACAACAGACCGACGAGTGGTTTCTGCCGGTGGGCCTCAAGCCCGACCTGGTGGTGTGCGATAATGGGCGAAATCTCGTCGCAGCTCTGGGACTAGCCGGTTTGACGCACTTCCCTTGCCTGGCGCATGTGCTGAATTTGGTGGTGCAGAAGTTCATTCACAACTACCCAGACATGTCAGAGCTGCTGCATAAAGTGCGGGCCGTCTGTGCGCGCTTCCGGCATTCACATCCTGCCGCTGCTCGCCTTTCTGCGCTACAGCGGAGCTTCGGCTTTCCCGCTCACCGCCTCATATGCAACGACGGTGCTCCACCTTGCACATACTGGAGAGACTGTGTGAGCAGCAGCAGGCCATAGTGGAGTTTCAGCTGCAGTACGCACGCGTCAGTCGCACTGCGGAACAGCACCACTTCACCACCAATGATTGGGCCTCCATGCGAGACCTGTGTGCCCTGTTGCGCTGTTTCGAGTACTCCACCAATATGGCAGTGGCGATGACACCGTTATCAGCGTTACAATACCACTTCTATGTCTCCTTGAGAAATCACTTTGGGCCGATGATGGAAGAGGCGGTGGTCCAGGAGGAGGAGGAGGAGGAGGATGAGGGGTCATTTTTAGCACTTTCAGGCCAGTCTGTTAGAAGTGGCTCAGCGGGAGGTTTTTTGCAACAGCAGAGGCCAGGTACAAATGTGGCCAGCCAGGGCCCACTACTGGAGGACGAGGAGGATGAGGAGGAGGTGGAGGAGGATGGGGATGAAGCAGGTTCACAGTGGGGTGGCACCCGACACAGCTCAGGCCCATCACTGGTGCGTGGCTGGGGGGATACGGGAGGATGATACGCCTCCCACAGTGGAAAGCTTGTCCTTACCTCTGGGGAGCCTGGCACACATGAGCGACTACATGCTGCGGACTACTGGGTTGCCACCCTGCTGGATCCCCGGTACAAAGATAATGTAACCACCTTACTTCCTGCACTGGAGCGTGATAGGAAGATGCGCGAGTACAAGCGCACGCTGGTAGACGCGGTCCTGAGAGCATTCCCAAATGTCACAGGGGAACAGATGGAAGCCCAAGGCGAAGGCAGAGGAGGAGCAAGAGGTCGCCAATGCAGCTATGTCACGGCCAGCTCCTCTGAGGGCAGGGTTAGCATGGCAGAAATGTGGAAAAGTTTTGTCTCCATGCCACAGCTAACTGCACCACCACCTGATACGGAACGTGTTAGCAGGAGGCAGCATCTCACTAACATGGTGGAACAGTACGTCCATTTCAGTGCAGTACGTCTGCACTGAAATGGAAGAAAAAAAGAATGCACAATTGCTCAGCATTTGAAGCAATATGTTTTTGGTGTACTGTGCTGTAATAAGCCTATGAACTGTAGAAACTTGAGGTTTTGAAAAACAAAGCTGGTTTTGTTCATATACAAGAAAATGGTATCTTTTTTTCGCAGGGGTTTTGTAATGCAGATCTAGCTGCCATCTAAGCTGCCAGCAGGAGCTATATTAAACATAGTGACCAGTAGTGATGAGCGGCAGGTGCCATATTCGATTTCGACGAAATTCGCGAATATTCGAATGAATATTCGTTTCATATTCGTCGAAATCGAATATTCGTCATTTTTTCTAGTTATCGCGATTAACATGCGATTTAAATAATCGCATATTGCGATTTGTACTTAAGGCTACTTTCCTATTGGTTTCATATCTAGAATTAGCGAGGATGACGAATATGACGAATGTATTCGTCTATTCCTCAAAGCGAAGATAACGAAGTATTCTACATCTTCGTTTTAGCTACCTATTCGTCAACTTCGCTAATTCTAGCAATCAAATAGGAAGGTTGACTATAGAGACAACTGTGTTAAATTCGCTATGCGATTTTTTTTTTTTTAATAAATAGAATACTTATAATAATTTTATCAAGTAATATAATTATTGTATTAAAAAAAAAAATCGCATAGCGAATTAACTACAACTGTCTAGTAAGTCAACCTTCCTATTTGATTGCTAGAATTAGCGAATAGCGAAGTTGACGATGACGAGGCGAATAGGTAGCTAAAGCGAAGATGTAGAATACTTCGTTATCTTCGTTTTGAGGAATATGGCGAATACATTCGTCATATTCAGCTATTAGCTAATTCTACCAAGCCAACCATAACTTCTGTGCTCATGGGCGTCCCCATCACCATGGGAACGTCTCCATATACTAAAATGTACTGTCGGTTTGAGGAATTACGTTGAAATCGCAATGCGATTAATTCAAGTTATATTAATCGCATTGCGATTTCAACTTAGAACTGGGTTTATAATGGGTCAGCTTGCTAGAATTAACGAAGTTAACGAATATGGAATATAGCAGCAGTGCTAAGTTGAAATCGCAATGCGATTAATTTAACTAAAGTATTCGCATTGCGATTTCAACTTAGCACTGCTAGTGCATAGCATTAGCTATACTCCATATTCGTTAATTCTAGCCTATGTAAGATAGCAGTGCTAAGTTGTAATCGCAATGCGATTAATTTAACTTAAAGTATTCGCATTGCGATTTCAACTTAGCACTGCTAGTGCATAGCTATACTCCATATTCGTTAATTCTAGCCTATGTAAGATAGCAGTGCTAAGTTGTAATCGCAATGCGATTAATATAACTTGAATTAATCGCATTGCGATTTCAACGTAATTCCTCAAATCCGACAGTACATTTTAGTATATGGAGATTCTCCCATGGATGGGGACGCTCCACATGAGCACGGAAGTCGGCAGAAGCGGCAACGGGCACTGACTAGAGCAGCCAGGAAGCCAGGAATCCTCAGGACAGGTAAGAACTACTTTTGGGAAGTAGGAAAGAAAAAAATATAACTAAAAAAAAAAAAAAAAAAAACCGAATATTCGAAATAGCGAATTTATAGCGCTATATTCGAAATATTCGCGAATTAGCGAAGTGCCGATATTCGCTAAAAAAATTCGCTTTTCGAATATTCGCGCTCAACACTAGTGACCAGCCCCTCACTCCCTCAAAGCTTTCCCTGATCAAATGCCCTAAAATTTACACAATTATATCTATATATTCTCTATAGTGTCCCTGTCACACTACATTATTGGTTTGTGTGTGAGATTGGTTTTTATCAGGAACTGCCCGACATATCCTTCCAGGTCAGAAGCTAAACACAGTATGATGATTCTTCTTGTTCAGCGTATGATCTCCCTACCTACTGATCCCCTAATTGGATGATCCAGGCTGTAAATCAGGACAAGCCATCCCTTCCACTTCCTCCCAGTGTCATGTGATCCTCGATCTTCTTCCTCCCTCATTGTTTCCCCTACCAATATTCACAGTACAATGGAGCTAGATGTTATTTTTACACAATTTGTTTGAAATGAATTGCAAAAGTTTCGGATTCATTTAGCTGACGAACATTTGTGAAATTTATAATTACCGTAATACATTTTTTTTCGAATCAATTTGCTCATCCTTATTTGGGGGTATCCCATTCAGAAGCCTGGGTAATGACTTCTGTTGTACTGAGAGTAATTTTGTTTGTTTTTTTGGTATGGAAGCATGGGAAGTTTCCTATTCAGGAGCTTGTGTGATTACTTCTATTATAATGACAGTTATTATGTTTTTCCACTTAATTTCTCAGAAACCTATTACATTCCCAAGAAAAAAAACTATGTAGAATATCTATTGAAATCTCTAAAACATTTTTTTCTTTATTTTAAAGTAAAAATGCTCTAGACAGTATAAAGCTATATATGTGAGTGAAAACTACTGACAGTTAAACCTAGTATAATGTTTTTGGATATACTGGAATATAGAAAATATTCAGTAACAATTGATTCATAAGAGCTATATATCACTGGACTAAATATGCTTTTTTCATATTCTTAGTTTCTTCTTCATTAGACCTTAATGAAGTGGTACATTTTTCCTTTTTTACCTCTGTCCAAAGGCTAAGATATGCCTATATCTGCTGTTCTGCATTTTACATAATCATTTTCTCAGAGAAGTTATCATTAAAACTGGTGAATGATAATGACTCTAAAGTGAATGATGGAAAATAAAAGCAACACATGGAAGGAATTCCATTAGCGTTTCACTTATACAAATTGTAGGCAGAGAATAGATATATGAATCAGCTGTATTCTTTATTTCAGGCCCAAAGGTAAAAAGTTCATGATGCGTGTTGCTTAGATTTTAAAATTGGATATCCGGAGAGCTGTGATATATTATCCAAATAATTCCCATTCTTACCTATAAAATAGTGCTCCCATTTTATATCTGGAAGCCAAAAATTGTGTTACTTATTGTCATTATTTCAATGTGTTATTATTGTTATTAGAGATGAGCGAATCGAAGTTGATGAAGGGGAATTCGATCCGAATTTCTGGAAAAATTTGATTCCCACCGAATACAAATTTCCTCACGCTTCGTGGTAACAAATCACATTTTTTCCTAAAATAGCTGCTGCACGTGTTGCAAGGAACTCTGGGAATGAAGTATCACTCACCCACAATGCCATGCATGCAGCCAATCAGCAGCCAGCCAGCTATGTGATGTCACAGCCCTATAAGTAGCCTCAGCCATCACTCCAAGAGACGTCAGCAGGCACTAGGGACAGTGGTAGAAAAAACTTTAAAACTTTTATTTTGCTGTATAGAAGTTCAGGGAAAGGAGGAATCATTCCACAGTATTGAAGCAGAACAGGGTTCAGTAGGGGAGTTTACAGCCTGGGAAATAGGAACAATCCTATCACACCTTGCTGCACTGACTGTGGATCCAAATTGCCATTATACAGCTCTGTAATTCCAGCAAACCATTCTTGTTATTGGGGTGCAAGTGCTGTTTGCAGTGGCGAACTAGAGTGCTATGGGCCCCATGTCAAACTTTGTATTGGGGCCCCTCCCCCACGCCGTCGCACCCTTTGTGTCTGCAATTGTGACACCCCTGGTCCCTGATCACCCTATTAGTGTCCCCCACTGCCTCCAGTTATGGCCCCAGTAGTGCCCCCCACAGCCCCTAGTAGTGCCCCCCACTGCCCCAGTAATGTCCACCACTTCCTTAACCACTACAGGACCGCCTAACCGGCCGGCGGTCCTGTAGCTCTGAGTGGACGCATCGGCGCGTCATCTCGCGAGAAGCGAGATATTTCTGTGAACACGCGCGCGCGCACGCGTTCACAGTGCCGCGCATCTCACTAGTTATACTGCAGCCTGCCAGCGATGATCACATCAAACTGGTATATCAGACGCTGTTTTGTTAACAGCGTCTGATATACCTGCTACCTGGTCTTCTAGTGGTCCCATTTGCTGGGATCGACCACCAGAGGACCAGGTAGCTATGTAAAGTTGCACCAAACACTACACTACCCCCCCTTATTAGCCCCTTGTTAACCCCTTGATCACCCCATCTAGATTCCCTGATCACCCTCCTGTCACTGATCACCCGCCTGTCATTGATGACACCTTGTAAGGCTCCATTCAGACGTCCATATGTGTTTTGCGGATCCGTGGATCCACGGATCCGCGGATCCGCAGATCCTCAAAATACGGACACCGGCAATGTGCTTTCCGCATTTTGCAGATCCGCACATTGCCAGAACTATATAGAAAATGCCTTTTCTTGTCCGCAATTACGGACAAGAATAGGACATGTTCTATATTTTTGCGGAACGGAAGTGCAGACCCGGAAGCTCAGATCCGTAATTCCGGATCCAAGCGGGACAAAGTCTTTCCCCATAGAAATGAATGGGTCCGCAATTCCGTTCCGCAAACAGAATTGCGGACGTGTGAATGGGGCATAAGGGTCCCTTATCACCGCCAGTTAGTTAGCTACTTGTTAGGTAGTTAGCGCCCAGCCCACCGCACCGCAGTCACTGATTTTGGCAGAGATTTTTTCATCCACATTGATCAATGCGAATGAAGAAATCTGTGGCATTCATTTTTATTTTTTTTTAAGCCCAGAGGCTGAACGGAAAAAAAAATCTCATTACCCGTATGCTCAATATAAGGAGAATAGCAGAAACTCCTAATGCTGGCCATACGTGTAATGATTGCGGAGACCCTCAAATGCCAGGGCAGTACAAACACTTAACATGTGACCCCATTTTAGAAAGAAGACACCCCAAGGTATTCCGTGAGGGGTATGGTGAGTTCATGTAAAATTTTATTTTTTGTCACAAGTTAGTGGAATATGAGACTTTGTAAACAAAAAAATAAAAATATCAATTTCCGCTAACTTGTGCCAAAATTTTTTTCTGTGAACTCGCCATGCCCCTCACGGAATACCTGGGTGTCTTCTTTCAAAATGGGGTCACTTGTGGGTATTTATACTGCCCTGGCATTTTAGAAGGTCCTAAAGCGTGAGAATCCAAATGCGTAAAAATGCCCTGTGAAATCCTAAAGGTACTCATGGGAATTTGGGCCCTTTCGCATCTTGGCTGCAAAAGTGTCACACATGTGGTATCGCCGTACTCAGGAGAAGTAGGGCAATGAGTTTTGGGGTGTATTTTTATATATACCTATACTTTGTGTGAGAAATATCGCTGTAAACGACAACTTTTTAAATTTTTTTATACAAAGTTGTCAATTTACAGAGATATTTCTCTCACCCAACATCGGTATATGTAAAAATACACCCCAAAACACATTGCCCTACTTCTCATGAGTATGGCGATACCACATGATAGACACTCTTATGCAGTCTGGGTGTGCAAAGGGGCCCAAATTCCAGCGAGTACCTTTAGGTTTTACATGGCTGCTCACAATTTAGTCCCACCCAAAATGCCAGAACAGTACAAACACCCCACAAATTACCCCATTTTGGGAGGAAGACACCCCAAGGTATTCGCTGAGGGGCATATTCAGTCCATGAAAAATTGAACTTTTTGTCAAAGTTAGCGGAAAGGGAGACTTTGTG
>JAKVIS010006735.1:0-10043 GCA_033119425.1 Bufotes viridis
ACCCAACAATCTAAACGCCACCCAATTTACAGAATAAATTTCCCAGTCAGGTATGCAGTGCAGGGGTAGTTTGAAAGAAAAAAGGGGTATAGATCACCCAGCAATCTAAACACTGCCCAATTTACTGAATATATTTCCCAGTCAGGTATGCACTGCAGGGGTGGTTTGAAAGAAAAAAGGGGTCATGGAGCGTCCCCGTCATCTGGCATCTATTCTCTCCGCTGAAGGATTATTTCGAAAGTGTGAAGAAGCCACACGGGGCCCCCACACTGCAGATTTATCATGGAGACATCATGGATATTTTGCAGAACACAACTACAGCACCCAATAATCTAAACGCTGCCGAATTTACATAATATATTTCCCAGTCAGGTATACAGTGCAGCAGGAACACATCCTCCAAGCCACTTGTGAATGACTGGTCTGATAACCGTGGAAATGTCCACCCACAATCTAAGAGCTGGATTTACTGGTTATATTGCACTCGCAGAAATGGAGTGCAGGCCGCAAATGTACTTTATAGCACAAAATAAGAGTTTTTTTTCACCAGCAATGTCACAGTTGTATTTACTGGTTATATTTCACTGTCAGAAATACGGTGCAGGCCGCAAATGTACTATCTAGCACAAAAAGTGTGCTTTTTTTTAAACCAAAAATGTAAATGCAGTATTTAACCTTTTTTTTGGACTGTCAGAAACGCAGCGTAGGCCGCAAATGTACTATCTAGCACAAAAAGTGTGCTTTTTTCTACCAACAATGTAAATGCAGTATTTAAGGGTTTCATTGGACTGTCAGAAATGAAGCGCAGGCCAAAAACTGTACTTTCTAGCACAAAAAAATGGGAATTTGTCAACCGACAATGTAACAGCAGTATTTACTGGTTTTATTTGACTGTCAGATATGCAGTGCCCGTGTCAGAAAGAGAAAAAAATTGCTTTAGGTCACAGAAATATCTGACAGACTAATGTAGTTGAATTATTATTACTGCCAGGTATGCACTGCAGGCCGCAGGGGTACTTGATCCCCAGAAAAAGGGAATTTGTCCCCCTAGAATCCAACAGATCCCTGTCAGATATTCTGCACAGGGGTAGTTCACAGAAAAAAGTAGAAATATGTCCCCCCCCCGGGGCCCTGAAGTCACAGACGGATTACCTATATTTTTTTTCCTTCATCTGGCACATATGCAGTGCGGGTGTCCTTAAAAAATGATGTAGCTCACTGAGCTACCAGAACAGGATTAAAGTAATGTCCCTGGCGCACATGCGGTTGCAAGTGCACTACACTTGCAAAAATGGTCACCGACGCCACCAAACAAACAGACTGATTAAAGCTTATTTCTCTGTGGCAATGGGCTCATGGGTGGTGTTGAGGGAACAGTTCGAGAATAGTTCGGGTTCGTACCGAATTTTGGGGTGTTCGGGACACGGACCCGAACCCGAACATTTTCAAAAAAGTTTGGGTTCGGGTTCATTGTTTGGCGATTTCTTCCCGCTTTCTGAAGGGCTGCACAGCAGCCAATCAGCTAGCGTTTTACTTCTTGCCCTAAGAGCCCATCACAGCCATGCCTACTAATGGCATGGCTGTGATTGGCCAAGTGCAGCATGTGACCCAGTCTCTATTTAAGCTGGAGTCACGTAGCGCCGCAGGTCACACTGCTCTGATTAGTTTAGGGAGAGGACGCAGCTGCTGTGAGGGCGAGATTAGGCAGGGAAAAGTCAGCAAAAGCACCTAATGAAGTGATCGACCTACAGCTGTGAATGATTCAACTTCTGCTAGTTACTTGCTCACTGGTTTTTAGGCTGCACAGAGCTTTTTTCTGTCACTTTTTTGCTGGGGTGATCGGCGGCCATTTTGTGACTTCTGGTGCACCAGAACAAGCTGCCACCAAGTCCATCAATCCATCAATACTATTTTTTTTTTTTTTGCTATATCCTACATCAGGGGCTTGGCTGTGCTAATTGTCACCCCTAGAAACTCAGGATAGAAATTTCTATATTTTATTAAGGGGTTAAATACAATTGCCAAAATACCAGTCCCCTAAATCTGGTGTTCCAGCTTTGGCTAGCCAAGTATAATACTGTCTGGCAAAGGATAGATTATTTTCTGTGGTGAAATTCAATTGCCAAAATACCAATCCCCTAAATCTGGTGTCCCAGCACTGGCTGGCAAACTATAATAGTGTCCGCCAAAACATATATTTTGTTCTGGAGTGAAATTCACTTGCCAAAATAGCAATCTCCTAAATCTGGTGTCACAGCTGTGGCTGGCAAACTATAATAGTGTCCACCAAAACATATATTTTGTTCTGGGGTGAAATTCAATTGCCAAAATAGCAATACCCTGAATCTGGTGTCCCAGCTGTTGCAGGTCAAGTGTTAATCTGTCCGTAAAAGGGTATATTTTGTTCTGGGGTGAAATTAAATTGCCGAAATAGCAATACCATAAATCAGTGGTTTCAGCTGTGGCTGGCAAAGTATAATAGTGTCCGCCAAAACATATATTTTGTTCTGGGGTGAAATTCAATTGCCAAAATAGCAATACCCTGAATCTGGTGTCCCAGCTGTTGCAAGCCAAGTGTTAATCTGTCCGTAAAAGGGTATATTACACTCAAGGTGTATATACAAGTGCTGAGAGGGTCATCCTCATTAACTTCACACGCTACCGTGCATCTCCCATTGTATTTCTATCCGTTAAAGGGTATATTACACAAAGTGTTAAAATACAATTGCTAAAGGCATAATCCTACATATTTTTTCTCACGCTACTGTGCATCTCCAAGTGTAAATTTGTCCATAAAAGGATACCTTTCATCCAGGGCCTAAATACTAGCCCTACTATAGATATTCCCTTAAATCAGTGGTTACTGCTGTGCCTGGATTAGTGTAATACGGTACATAAATAAATAGGCAGATAGTGTTAGGTGCCTGTAAAAAAAGGCCTGAATTTGAAATCAATACATTGGGCCAAATATTTTTTTTCTTATTGTGGTGCTTGGTGAACGGTAACAATGAGGAAAACATCTAGTAAGGGACGCGGTCGTGGTGGTGTTAGTAGACCCTCTGGTGCTGGGAGAGGACGTGACCATTCTGCCACAGCCACACGTCCTAGTGAACCAACTACCTCAGGTTCCAGTACCCACCAGAATTTACAGCGATATTTGGTGGGGCCCAATGCCGTTCTAAGGATGGTAAGGCCTGAGCAGGTACAGGCGCCATTCAATTGGGTGGCCGACAGTGGATCCAGCACGTTCACAACATTATCTCCCACCCAGTCTTCTGCAGAAAGCGCACAGGTGGCGCCTGAAAACCAAGCCCATCAGTCTGTCACATCACCCCCATGCTTATCAGGGAAACTGTCTGAGCCTCAAGTTATGCAGCAGTCTCTTATGCTGTTTGAAGACTCTGCTGGCACGGTTTCCCAAGGGAATCCACCTAGCCCTTCCCCAGTGGTGGAAGGCATAGAATGCACTGATGCACAACCACTGATGTTTCCTGATGATGAGGACATGGGAATACCACCTCATCAGAGTCCGCATGTCTCTGATGATGACGAAACACAGGTGCCAACTGCTGCGTCTTTCTGCAGTGTGCAGACCGAACAGGAGGTCAGGGAGGAAGACTGTGTGGAAGACGATGCAGGTGACGATGAGGTCCTAGACCCCACATGGAATGAAGGTCGTGCCACTGACTTTCATAGTTCAGAGGAAGAGGCAGTGGTGAGACCGAGCCAACAGCGTAGCAAAAGAGGGAGCAGGGGGCAAAAGCAGAACAGCCGCCGCCAAGAGAGTTCGCCTGCTACTGGCCACCGCCACCAGGGACCGAGCACCCCAAAGGCAGCTTCAAGGAGTTCCCTGGCATGGCACTCCTTTAAACAATGTGCTGACGACAAGACCCGAGTGGTTTGCACGCTGTGCCATAAGAGCCTGAAGCGAGGCATTAACGTTCTGAACCTTAGCACAACCTGCATGACCAGGCATCTACATGCAAAGCATGAACTGCAGTGGAGTAAACACCTTAAAAGCAAGGAACTCACTCTGGCTCCCCCTGCTCCCTCGTCTGCTGCTGCCTCGGCCTCTTCCTCCGCCTCGGGAGGAATGTTGGCACCTGCCGCCCACCAAACAGAGGATGTGCCACTGACACCACCACCTGCGTCACCAAGCATCTCCACCATGTCACACGGCAGCGTTCATCTCTCCATCTCACAAACCTTGGAGAGAAAGCATAAATTCCCACCTGGCCACCCTCGAGCCCTGGGCCTGAATGCCAGCATTTTTTGGCCTTTGAAATGCTGTCATTCAGGCTGGTGGACACAGACAGCTTCAAACAGCTGATGTCCATGGCTGTCCCACAGTATGTTGTTCCCAGCCGCCACTACTTCTCCAAGACAGCCGTGCCTTCCCTGCACAACCAAGTATCCGATAAAATCAAGTGTGCACTGCGCAACGCCATCTGTGGCAAGGTCCACCTAACCACAGATACGTGGACCAGTAAGCACGGCCAGGGACGCTATATCTCCCTAACTGCACACTGGGTAAATGTAGTGGCGGCTGGGCCCCAGGCGGAGAGTTCCTTGGCGCACGTCCTTCCGCCGCCAAGGATCGCAGGGCATCATTCTTTGCCTCCTGTAGCCTCCTCCTCCTACTTGGCTTCCTCCTCCTTTGCTTCCACCAGCTCATCCAGTCAGCCACACACCTTCACCACCAACTTCAGCACAGCCGGGGGTAAATGTCAGCAGGCCATTCTGAAACTCATATGTTTGGGGGACAGGCCCCACACCGCGCAGGAGTTGTGGCAGGGTATTGAACAACAGACCGACGAGTGGTTTCTGCCGGTGGGCCTCAAGCCCGGCCTGGTGGTGTGCGATAATGGGCAAAATCTCGTCGCAGCTCTGGGACTAGCTGGTTTGACGCACATCCCTTGCCTGGCGCATGTGCTGAATTTGGTGGTGCAGAAGTTCATTCACAACTACCCCGACATGTCAGATCTGCTGCATAAAGTGCGGGCCGTCTGTGCGAGCTTCCGGCGTTCACAACCGTCCGCTGCTCGCCTGTCTGCGTTACAGCGTAACTTCAGCCTTCCCGCTCACCGCCTCATATGCGACGTGCCCACCAGGTGGAACTCCACCTTGCACATGCTGGAGAGACTGTGCGAGCAGCAGCAGGCCATAGTGGAGCTTCAATTGCAGCACGCACGCGTCAGTCGCACTGCAGAACAGCACCACTTCACCACCAATGATTGGGCCTCCATGCGAGAAATAACTGAAAGTGGCCTTCTCCAGTGGTGGGTGATATGACGCCTTATTCCTTGCTGTGGGACCTTTCTCCTCTGTCTGAGTGCTGGGGCCGAAATAACTGAAAGTGGCCTCCTCCAGTGGTGGGTGATATGACGCTTTATTCCTTGCTGTGGGACCTTTCTCCTCTGTCTGGGTGCTGGGGCCGAAATAACTGAAAGTGGCCTTCTCCAGTGGTGGGTGATATGACACATGATTCCTTGCTGTGGGACCTCTTTCCTCTGTCTGGGTTCTGGGCCTAAATAACTGAAAATGGCCTTCTCCAGTGGTGGGTGATATGACACATGATTCCTTGCTGTGGGACCTCTCTCCTCTGTCTGGGTGCTGGGCCTAAATAACTGAAAGTGGCTTTCTCCAGTGGTGGGTGATATAACGCCTTATTCCTTGCTGTGGGATCTCTCTCCTCTGTCTGGGTGCTGGGGCCGAAATAACTGAAAGTGGCCTTCTCCAGTGGTGGGTGATATAACGCCTTATTCCTTGCTGTGGGACCTTTCTCCTCTGTCTGGGTGCTGGGGCCTAAATAACTGAAAGTGGCCTCCTCCAGTGGTGGGTCATATGACGCCTTATTCCTTGCTGTTGGACCTCTCTCCTCTGTCTGGGTGCTGGGGCCGAAATAACTGAAAGTGGCTTTCTCCAGTGGTGGGTGATATGACGCCTTATTCCTTGCTGTGGGACCTCTCTCATTTGTCTGGGTGCTGGGGCTTAAATAACTGAAAGTGGCCTTCTCCAGTGGTGGGTGATATGATGCATGATTCCTTGCTGTGGGAACTCTCTCCTCTGTCTGGGTGCTGGGGCCGAAATAACTGAAAGTGGCCTTCTCCAGTGGTGGGTGATATGACGCATGATTCCTTGCTGTGGGACCTCTCTCCGCTGTCTGGGTGCTGGGCCTAAATAACTGAAAGTGGCCTTCTCCAGTGGTGGGTCATATGACGCCTTATTCCTTGCTGTGGGACCTCTCTCCTCATTCTGGGTGCTGGGGCCGAAATAACTGAAAGTGGCTTTCTCCAGTGGAGGGTGATATAACGCCTTATTCCTTGCTGTGGGACCTCTCTCCTCTGTCTGGGTGCTGGGGCCGAAATAACTGAAAGTGGTCTTCTCCAGTGGTGGGTGATATAACGCATGATTCCTTGCTGTGGGAACTCTCTCCTCTGTCTGGGACATTTTTGCAAAAAAATTACATTTTTCACTTTCTGTTGTAAAATTTTTAAAAAAAAACTACATTTCTATATAAATTTTTCTATAAATGTATTGTTCTACATGTCTTTGATAAAAAAATCCAATAAGTGTATATTTATTGGTTTGGGTAAAAGTTATAGCGTTTACAAACTATGGTGCAAAAAAGTGAATTTCCGCATTTTGAAGCAGCTCTGACTTTCTGAGCACCTGTCATGTTTTTTCAGGTGCTAAAATACCAGGATAGTATAAATACCCCCCAAATGACACCATTTTAGAAAGAAGACACCCCAAAGTATTCGCGGAGGGGCATGGTGAGTTCATGTATCATTTCATTTTTTTTCACAAGTTAGCGGAAAATGACACTTTCTGAGGAAAAAAAAATAATAAAGTTTCCATTTCTGCTAACTTCTGGCAAAAAAATAATAAAATCTCAGACGGACTCACTATGCCCCTCAGTGAATACCTTGGGGTGTCTACTTTACGAAATGGGGTCATTTGTGGGGTGTGTTTACTGTTCTGGTATTTTGGGCGGGGCTAAATTGTGAGCAGCCATGTAAAACCTAAAGGTACTCGTTGGAATTTGGGCCCCCTTGCGCACCCAGGCTGCAAAAAAGTGTTACTCATGTGGTATCGCCGTAATCAGGAGAAGTAGGGAAATGTGTTTTGGGGTGTATTTTTACATATACCCATGTTGGGTGAGAGAAATATCTCTGGAAATTGTCAACTTTGTATAAAAAAATGTAAAACGTTGTCGTTTACAGAGATATTTCTCACAAAAAGTATAGGTATATATAAAAATACACCCCAAAACACATTGCCCTACTTCTCCTGAGTACGGCGATACCACATGTGTGCCACTTTTTTGCAGCCTGGAATGCAAAGGCCCTAATTCCAATGAGTACCTTTAGGATTTCACAGGGCATTTTTACGCATTTAGATTCCAGACTTCTTCTCACGCTTTAGGGGCCCCTAAAATGCCAGGACAGTATAAATACCCCACATGTGACCCCATTTTAGAAAGAAGACACCCCAAGGTATTTTATTTTTTGTCACAAGTTAGTGGAATATGAGACTTTGTAAAAAACAAAATTAAAAAAAATAAAAATATCAATTTCCGCTAACTTGTGCCAAAAAAAAATAAATTCTGTGAACTCGACATGCCCCTCACGGAATACCTTGGGGTGTCTACTTTCCAAAATGGGGTCACTTGTGGGGTATTTATACTGCCCTGGCATTTTAGGGGCCCCAAAGCGTGAGAATCCAAATGCGTAAAAATGCCCTGTGAAATCCTAAAGGTACTCATTGGTTTTAGGGCCCCTTTGCGCATCTTGGCTGCAAAAAAGTGTCACACATGTGGTATCGCCGTACTCAGGAGAAGTAGGGCAATGTGTCTTGGGGTGTATTTTTACATATACCCATATTGTATGTGTGTGAGAAATATCTCTGTAAATAACAACTTTTAAAAAATTTTATACAAAGTTTTCAATTTACAGAGATATTTCTCTCACCCAGCATAGGTATATGTAAAAATACACCCCAAAACACATTGCCCTACTTCTCCTGAGTACGGCAATACCACATGTGTGACACTTTTTTGCAGCCAAGATGCGCAAACGGGTCCAAATTCCAATGAGTACCTTTTTCTCACGCTTTAGGGCCCCTAAAATGCCAGGGCAGTATAAATACCCCACATGTGACCCCATTTTGGAAAGAAGACACCCCAAGGTATTCCGTGAGGGGCATATCGAGTTCATAGAAGATTTTTTTTTTTTGGCACAAGTTAGCGGAAATTGATTTTTTATTGTTTTTTCTCACAAAGTCTCCCTTTCCGCTAAGTTTTGACAAAAAGTTCAATTTTTCATGGACTGAATATGCCCCTCAGCAAATACCTTGGGGTGTCTTCTTTCCAAAATGGGGTCATTTGTGGGGTGTTTGTACTGTTCTGGCATTTTGGGTGGGGCTTAATTTGTGAGCAGCCATGTAAAACCTAAAGGTACTCGTTGGAATTTGGGCCCCTTTGCGCACCCAGGCTGCAAAAAAGTGTCACTCATGTGGTATCGCCGTACTCAGGTGAAGTAGGGCAATGTGTTTTGGGGTGTATTTTTACATATACCCATGTTGGGTGAGAGAAATATCTCTGTAAATTGACAACTTTGTAAAAAAAATTTAAAAAGTTGTCATTTACAGAGATATTTCTCTCACCCAGTATAGGTTTTTGTACTGCCCTGGCATTTGTGGGTCTCCGCAATAATTACACGTATGGCCAGCATTAGGAGTTTCTGCTATTCTCCTTATATTGACCAGACGGGTAATGAGATTTTTTTTTCCCGCTCAGCCTCCGGGCTGAAAAAAAATAAAAAATGAACGGCACAGATTTTTTCATTCGCATCGATCAATGTGGATGAAAAAATCTCTGCCAAAATCAGTGACTGCGGTGCGGTGGGCTGGGCGCTAACTACCTAACAAGTAGCTAACTAACTGGAGGTGATAAGGGACCCTTATGCCCCATTCGCATGTCTGCAATTCTGTTTGCGGAACGGAATTGCGGACCCATTCATTTCTATGGGGACAGACTTTGTCCCGCTCGGATCCGGAATTACAAATCCGCGCTTCCGGGTCTGCACTTCTATTCCGCAAAAATATAGAACATGTCCTATTCTTGTCCGCAATCAGACAAGAAAAGGCATTTTCTATATAGTTCTGGCAATGTGCGGATCTGCAAAATGCGGAAAGCACATTGCCGCTGTCCGTGTTTTAAGGATCTGCACTTACGTGCAGCTGCTCATAACACAAAGCTCCCGGCATAGCACAGTTTTTGTGGTGACGTTAATATCAAAGGAGGTTTGTAGCTCTGCAGTTATTGACAACTTTTATGCACTGTATCGAAGAAGATGGGTCAGCACTGCGGTTTGCACATGGTGCACACGTCCATGGAAGATGTCCCACTAGTATATAGCGAAGAACTTCTATGCACTATGAGTCTCAACACTTGGTGACCCTGCTCTGTAATTGATGTGGTCTTGTGGGTGAGTTGCCGTGGTTCCTCAATGCTTCTACTTTACAATAGTACCACTCACAGCTGATAGTATCTAGGAGGAAAGAGATTTAACGAACTGACTTGTTGCATCAGTGGCATCCTATTACAGTACTGTGCTGAAAGTGAGTTCTTTAGAATGAGCCATTCATTCACAAATGTTGGTACAGGCAGACTGCATGGCTAGTGGCTGGATTTTATACACCTGTGGCAATGGTGCTAAATAAAACAACTGAATTTAATGATTAAGATGTGTGTCCCAATACTTTTCACCATATAATATATATACAAATATTTATCAGGAGAATGATACCTACAAATACTTCTAGGGGAATCAATAATTAAAAAGGCTTATATGGAAATTTACCTATAGATATTTATTGAGTAAATGATGTCTATAGATACTTGTTGAGGGAATGTTACCTGTGGATACTTATTTGACTGTCAAATAGTGATATTCTTGCTGTGTCAGTCGTGTTTTCCTCCACCGTGGTCTATTGAACAGCACTAAGCTGAGGTCATGGAAGTTATTTTTCGATGACTT
>JAKVIS010006736.1:0-10058 GCA_033119425.1 Bufotes viridis
CGGCCAAACCAGCGCCGACAGGCAGTGTCTGCGCCAGTGGAACAGCAGATTAGCAGTAATTACTAAACCAGGGTGATGCTCTAATACTTAGTCAGCTTGAATCGGGCTCCTGATGAGTTGAGAAACGCGTCGAGCCACAGCTGGCAATACTGGGCACACTAGTTACATTAGCTGCTAGTTTAATAAAAACAGTTTGTATTGAGTGCGCACGTAGAATTGGTGTGCCGCCGTGTACCTGGAGAGGCACAACCAAAAGCTGGTATCCCTGTGGTTGCACGACCTACCTATCTGGCTGTAAGATTCCCTAATAGAGGGGACGCCAGACATACGTGTGTTTTCTACCGCAGGTCTCTACCTGGCTGTAAGATCCTCAATTTCATAGGGGGCGCAATTTAGACACTCAACATTGACGGTCACATATAACCAAAGTTTATGGTGAGTGTTAAGTGGCATGATTCCTATGTCAGATCTGGCTGTAAGATCACTCATCTAATGGGACACACCAGACCTGTGACGTTTTGGTTGTCACTGACGTTTCTGAGTTGCTCCAGTTACGTGGATATCTCCCCTTATTCCTGAACAAGGGAGAGCATACCAGTAGAGATGACCGAACACGTGGAAGTTCGGGTTCGGGAAGTTTGGCCGAACTTCCCGAAAATGTTCGGGTTCGGGATCCGAACTCGACCCGAACTTTATCCCGAACCCGAACCCCATTGAAGTCAATGGGGACCCGAACTTTTAGGCACTAAAAAGGCTGTAAAATAGTCCAGTAACGGGCTAGAGGGCTGCCAAAGGCAGCAAAATGTAGGTAAATCCCCTGCAAACAAATGTGGATTAAATAAAATGTGGTTAAATAAAATTTAACCAATATCAATTGGAGAGAGGTCCCACTGCAAGGAATCATGCATCATATCACCCAACACTGGAAAAGGCCACTTTCAGTTATTTTGGCCCCAGCACCCGGACAAAGGAGAGATGTCCCACAGGAAGGAAATATGCGTCATATCACCCACCACTGGAGAAGGCCACTCAGTTATTATGGCCCCAGCACCCAGTGAGGAGAGAGGTCTCACAGCAAGGAATCATGCGTCATATCACCCACCACTGGAGAAGGCCACTTTCAGTTATTTCAGCCCAGCACCCAGACCGAGGATACAGGTCCCACATCAAGGAATCATGCGTCATATCACCCACCACTGGAGAAGGCCACTCAGTTATTTTGGCCCCAGCACCTAGACAGAGGAGAGATGTCGCACAGGAAGGAATCATGCGTCATATCACCCACCACTGGAGAAGGCCACTCAGTTATTTCGGCCCCAGCACCCAGACAGAAGAGAAAGGTCCCACAGAAAGGAATCATGCGTCATATCACCCACCACCGGAGAAGGCCACTTTCAGTTATTTCGGCCCAGCACCCAGACAGAGGAGAGATGTCCCACAGGAAGGAATCATGCGTCATATAACCCACCACTGGAGAAGGCCACTCAGTTATTTCGGCCCCAGCACCCAGACAGAGGAGAGAGGTCCCACAGTAAGGAATTATGCGTCATATCAACCACCACCGGAGAAGGCCACTTTCGGTTATTTCGGCCCAGCACCCAGACAGAGGAGAGATGTCCCACAGGAAGGAATCATGCGTCATATCACCCACCACTGGAGAAGGCTACTTCAGTTATTTCGGCCCCAGCACCCAGACAGAGGAGAGAGGTCCCACAGTAAGGAATCATGCGTCATATCAACCACCACCGGAGAAGGCCACTCTCAGTTATTTCGGCCCAGCACCCAGACAGAGGAGAGAGGTCCCACAGCAAGGAATCATGCGTCCATACCACCCACCACTGGAGAAGGCCACTCTCAGTTATTTCGGCCCAGCACCCAGACAGAGGAGAGAGGTCCCACAGCAAGGAATCATGCGTCATATCAACCACCACCGGAGAAGGCCACTCTCAGTTATTTCGGCCCAGCACCCAGACAGAGGAGAGAGGTCCCACAGCAAGGAATCATACGTCATATCACCCACCACCGGAGAAGGCCACTTTCAGTTATTTCGGCCCAGCACCCAGACAGAGGAGAGAGGTCCCACAGCAAGGAATCATGCGTCATATCAACCACCACCGGAGATGGCCACTCTCAGTTATTTCGGCCCAGCACCCAGATAGGGGAGAGGTCCCACAGCAAGGAATCATGCGTCATATCAACCACCACCGGATGAAGGCCACTCTCAGTTATTTCGGCCCAGCACCCAGACAGAGGAGAGAGGTCCCACAGCAAGGAATCATGCGTCATATCAACCACCACTGGAGAAGGCCACTTTCAGTTATTTCGGCCCAGCACCCAGACAGAGGAGAGAGGTCCCACAGCAAGGAATCATGCGTCATATCAACCCACCACTGGAGAAGGCCACTTTCAGTTATTTCGGCCCAGCACCCAGACAGAGGAGAGAGGTCCCACAGCAAGGAATCATGCGTCATATCACCCACCACCGGAGAAGGCCACTTTCAGTTATTTCGGCCCAGCACCCAGACAGAGGAGAGAGGTCCACAGCAAGGAATCATGCGCCATATCAACCACCACCGAGAAGGCCACTTTCAGTTATTTCGGCCCAGCACCCAGACAGAGGGAGAGAGGTCCCACAGCAAGGAATCATGCGTCATATCAACCACCACCGGAGAAGGCCACTTTCAGTTATTTCGGCCCAGCACCCAGACAGAGGAGAGAGGTCCTACAGCAAGGAATCATGCGTCATATCAACCACCACTGGAGAAGGCCACTTTCAGTTATTTCGGCCCAGCACCCAGACAGAGGAGAGAGGTCCCACAGCAAGGAATCATGCGTCATATCACCCACCACCGGAGAAGGCCATTTTCAGTTATTTCGCCCAGCACCCAGACAGAGGAGAGAGGTCCCACAGCAAGGAATCATGCGTCATATCAACCACCACCGGAGAAGGCCACTTTCAGTTATTTCAGCCCAGCACCCAGACAGAGGAGAGAGGTCCCACAGCAAGGAATCATGCGTCATATCACCCACCACCGGAGAAGGCCACTTTCAGTTATTTCGGCCCAGCACCCAGACAGAGGAGAGAGGTCCCACAGCAAGGAATCATGCGTCATATCAACCACCACTGGAGAAGGCCACTCTCAGTTATTTCGGCCCAGCACCCAGACAGAGGAGAGAGGTCCCACAGCAAGGAATCATGCGTCATATCACCCACCACTGGAGAAGGCCACTTTCAGTTATTTCGGCCCAGCACCCAGACAGAGGAGAAAGGTCCCACAGCAAGGAATCATGCGTCATATCAACCACCACCGGAGAAGGCCACTTTCAGTTATTTCAGCCCAGCACCCAGACAGAGGAGAGAGGTCCCACAGCAAGGAATCATGCGTCATATCAACCACCACCGGAGAAGGCCACTCTCAGTTATTTCGGCCCAGCACCCAGACAGAGGAGAGAGGTCTCACAGCAAGGAATCATGCGTCATATCAACCACCACCGGAGAAGGCCACTTTCAGTTATTTCGGCCCAGCACCCAGACAGAGGAGCGAGGTCCCACAGCAAGGAATCATGCGCCATATCAACCACCACTGGAGAAGGCCACTCTCAGTTATTTCGGCCCAGCACCCAGACAGAGGAGAGAGGTCCCACAGCAAGGAATCATGCGTCATATCAACCACCACCGGAGAAGGCCACTTTCTGTTATTTCGGCCCAGCACCCAGACAGAGGAGAGAGGTCCCACAGCAAGGAATCATGCGTCATATCACCCACCACCGGAGAAGGCCACTTTCAGTTATTTCGCCCAGCACCCAGACAGAGGAGAGAGGTCCCACAGCAAGGAATCATGCGTCATATCACCCACCACCGGAGAAGGCCACTTTCAGTTATTTCGGCCCAGCACCCAGACAGAGGAGAGAGGTCCCACAGCAAGGAATCATGCGTCATATCACCCACCACTGGAGAAGGCCACTTTCAGTTATTTCGGCCCAGCACCCAGATAGAGGAGAGAGGTCCACAGCAAGGAATCATGCGTCATATCACCCACCACTGGAGAAGGCCATTTTCAGTTATTTCGGCCCAGCACCCAGACAGAGGAGAGAGGTCCCACAGCAAGGAATCATGCGTCATATCAGCCACCACCGGAGAAGGCCACTCTCAGTTATTTCGGCCCAGCACCCAGACAGAGGAGAGAGGTCCCACAGCAAGGAATCATGCGTCATATCAACCACCACCGGAGAAGGCCACTATCAGTTATTTAGGCCCAGCACCCAGACAGAGGAGCGAGGTCCCACAGCAAGGAATCATGCGTCATATCAACCACCACCGGAGAAGGCCACTCTCAGTTATTTCGGCCCAGCACCCAGACAGAGGAGAGAGGTCCCACAGCAAGGAATCATGCGTCCTACCACCAACCACTGGAGAAGGCCACTCAGTTATTTCGGCCCAGCACCCAGACAGAGGAGAGAGGTCCCACAGCAAGGAATCATGCGTCATATCAACCACCACCGGAGAAGGCCACTCTCAATTATTTCGGCCCAGCACCCAGACAGAGGAGAGAGGTCCCACAGCAAGGAATCATACGTCATATCACCCACCACCGGAGAAGGCCATTTTCAGTTATTTCGGCCCAGCACCCAGACAGAGGAGAGAGGTCCCACAGCAAGGAATCATGCGTCATATCAACCACCACCGGAGATGGCCACTCTCAGTTATTTCGGCCCAGCACCCAGATAGGGGAGAGAGGTCCCACAGCAAGGAATCATGCGTCATATCAACCACCACCGATGAAGGCCACGCTCAGTTATTTCGGCCCAGCACCCAGACAGAGGAGAGAGGTCCCACAGCAAGGAATCATGCTTCATATCACCCACCACCGGAGAAGGCCATTTTCAGTTATTTCGGCCCAGCACCCAGATAGAGGAGAGAGGTCCCACAGCAAGAAATCATGCGTCATATCAACCACCATCGGAGAAGGCCACTTTCTGTTATTTCGGCCCAGCACCCAGACAGAGGAGAGAGGTCCCATAGCAAGGAATCATGCGTCATATCACCCACCACCGGAGAAGGCCACTTTCAATTATTTCGGCCCAGCACCCAGATAGAGGAGAGAGGTCCCACAGCAAGGAATCATGCGTCATATCAACCACCACCGGAGAAGGCCACTCTCAATTATTTCGGTCCAGCACCCAGACAGAGGAGAGAGGTCCCACAGCAAGGAATCATACGTCATATCACCCACCACCGGAGAAGGCCATTTTCAGTTATTTCGGCCCAGCACCCAGACAGAGGAGAAAGGTCCCACAGCAAGGAATCATGCGTCATATCAACCACCACCGGAGAAGGCCACTTTCAGTTATTTCGGCCCAGCACCCAGACAGGGGAGAGAGGTCCCACACAAGGAATCATGCGTCATATCAACCACCACCGATGAAGGCCACTCTCAGTTATTTCGGCCCAGCACCCAGACAGAGGAGAGAGGTCCCACAGCAAGGAATCATGCGTCATATCAACCACCACCGGAGAAGGCCACTATCAGTTATTTCGGCCCAGCAACCAGACAGAGGAGCGAGGTCCCACAGCAAGGAATCATGCGTCATATCAACCACCACCGGAGAAGGCCACTCTCAGTTATTTCGGCCCAGCACCCAGACAGAGGAGAGAGGTCCCACAGCAAGAAATCATGCGTCATATCAACCACCATCGGAGAAGGCCACTTTCTGTTATTTCGGCCCAGCACCCAGACAGAGGAGAGAGGTCCCATAGCAAGGAATCATGCGTCATATCACCCACCACCGGAGAAGGCCACTTTCAATTATTTCGGCCCAGCACCCAGATAGAGGAGAGAGGTCCCACAGCAAGGAATCATGCGTCATATCAACCACCACCGGAGAAGGCCACTCTCAGTTATTTCGGCCCAGCACCCAGACAGAGGAGAGAGGTCACACAGCAAGGAATCATGCGTCATATCAACCACCACCGGAGAAGGCCACTTTCAATTATTTCGGCCCAGCACCCAGATAGAGGAGAGAGGTCCCACAGCAAGGAATCATACGTCATATCACCCACCACCGGAGAAGGCCATTTTCAGTTATTTCGGCCCAGCACCCAGACAGAGGAGAGAGTTCCCACAGCAAGGAATCATGCGTCATATCAACCACCACCGGAGAAGGCCACTCTCAGTTATTTCGGCCCAGCACCCAGACCTAGGAGAGAGGTCCCACAGCAAGGAATCATGCGTCATATCAACCACCACCGGAGAAGGCCACTATTAGTTATTTAGGCCCAGCAACCAGACAGAGGAGCGAGGTCCCACAGCAAGGAATCATGCGTCATATCAACCACCACCGGAGAAGGCCACTCTCAGTTATTTCGGCCCAGCACCCAGACAGAGGAGAGAGGTCCCACAGCAAGAAATCATGCGTTATATCAACCACCATCGGAGAAGGCCACTTTCTGTTATTTCGGCCCAGCACCCAGACAGAGGAGAGAGGTCCCACAGCAAGGAATCATGCGCCATATCACCCACCACCGGAGAAGGCCACTTTCAATTATTTCGGCCCAGCACCCAGATAGAGGAGAGAGGTCCCACAGCAAGGAATCATGCGTCATATCAACCACCACCGGAGAAGGCCACTCTCAGTTATTTCGGCCCAGCACCCAGACAGAGGAGAGAGCTCCCACAGCAAGGAATCATACGTCATATCACCCACCACCGGAGAAGGCCATTTTCAGTTATTTCGGCCCAGCACCCAGACAGAGGAGAGAGGTCCCACAGCAAGGAATCATGCGTCATATCAACCACCACCGGAGAAGGCCACTCTCAATTATTTAGGCCCAGCACCCAGACAGAGGAGAGAGGTCCCACAGCAAGGAATCATGCGTCATATCAACCACCACCGATGAAGGCCACGCTCAGTTATTTCGGCCCAGCACCCAGACAGAGGAGAGAGGTCCCACAGCAAGGAATCATGCGTCATATCAACCACCACCGGAGAAGGCCACTCTCAATTATTTCGGCCCAGCACCCATACAGAGGAGAGAGGTCCCACAGCAAGGAATCATGCGTCATATCAACCACCACTGGAGAAGGGCACTTTCAGTTATTTAGGCCAGGCATCCAGACCGAGGAGAGAGGTTCCACAGCAAGGAATCATGCGTCATATCGCCCACCACCGGAGAAGGCCACTTTCAGTTATTTCGGCACCACCACCCAGACAGAGGATAGGTTCATTCAACTTTGGGTTGCACCGCAAGATCATGGTAAATTTAAAAAAGATGAGGATTCAATAAAGAAGTGCCCCGGAGTACAAGAATACATTGTTGACGGGGAGGCAGTTATAAATGTCTATTCTGCACAAGGGAGGCACAGGTCCTGTGGGATCCATGCCTGGTTCATTTTTATGAACGTCAGCTTGTCCACGTTGCGTTTGTCAGTAATGACGCCCCCTGCCGTGCTGAATACACGTTCAGACAAATCGCTGGCTGCCGGGCAGGCCAGCACCTCCAAGGCATAAAATGCTAACTCTGGCCACGTGGACAATTTGGAGACCCAGAAGTTGAATGGGGCCGAACCATCAATCAGTACATGGAGAGGTGTGCAGACGTACTGTTCAACCATGTTAGTGAAATGATGCCTCCTGCTAACACGTTCCGTATCAGGTGGTGGTGCAGTTAGCTGTGGCGTAGAGACAAAACTTTTCCTCATTTCTGCCATGCTAACCCTGCCGTCAGAGGAGCTGGCCGTGACACAGCTGCGTTGGCGACCTCTTGCTCCTCCTCTGCCTTCGCCTTGGGCTTCCACCTGTTCCACTGTGACATTTGGGAATGCTCTCAGGAGCGCCTCTACCAGCGTGCGCTTGTACTCGTGCATCTTCCTATCACGCTCCAGTGCAGGAAGTAAGGTGGGCACATTGTTTTTGTACCGGGAATCCAGCAGGGTGGCAACCCAGTAGTCCGCACACGTTAAAATGTGGGCAACTCTGCTGTCGTTGCGCAGGCACTGCAGCATGTAGTCGCTATGTGTGCCAGGCTCCCCAGAGGTAAGGACAAGCTGTCCTCTGTGGGAGGCGTATCGTCATCGTCCTCCGTATCCCCCCAGCCACGCACCAGTGATGGGCCTTAGCTGTGTCGGGTGCCACCCCGCTGTGAACCTGCTTCATCCTCATCCTCTTTCACCTCCTCCTCATCCTCCTCGTCCTCCAGTAGTGGGCCCTGGCTGGCCACATTTGTACCTGGCCTCTGCTGTTGCAAAAAACCTCCCTCTGAGCCACTTCTAACAGACTGGCCTTAAAGTGCTAAAAATGACCCCTCATCCTCCTCCTCCTGGGCCACCTCCTGGGCCACCTCCTCTTCCATCATCGCCCTAAGCGTTTTCTCAAGGAGACATAGAAGTGGTACTGTAACGCTGATAACGGTGTCATCGCCACTGGCCATGTTGGAGGAGTACTCAAAACAGCGCAACAGGGCTCACAGGTCTTGCATGGAGGCCCAATCATTGGTGGTGAAGTGGTGCTGTTCCGCAGTGCGACGACGTGCGTGCTGCAGCTGAAACTCCACTAAGGCCTGCTGCTGCTCGCACAGTCTCTCCAGCATGTGCAAGGTGGAGTTCCACCTGGTGGGCACGTCGCATATGAGGCGGTGAGCGGGAAGGCCGAACTTCCGCTGTAGCGCAGACAGGCGAGCAGTAGCAGGATGTGAACGCCGGAAGCGCGCACAGACAGCCCTCACTTTATGCAGCAGCTCTGACATGTCGGGGTAGTTGTGAGATGAACTTCTGCACCACCAAATTCAGCACATGCGCCAGGCAAGGGATGTGCGTCAAACCGGCTAGTCCCAGAGCTGCAACGAGATTTCGCCCATTATCGCACACCACCAGGCCGGGCTTGAGGCCCACCGGCAGAAACCACTCGTCGGTCTGTTGTTCAATACCCCGCCACAACTCCTGCGCGGTGTGGGGCCTGTCCCCCAAACATATGAGTTTCAGAATGGCCTGCTGGCGTTTACCCGGGCTGTGCTGAAGTTGGTGGTGAAGGTGTGTGGCTGACTGGATGAGCTGGTGGAAGCAGAGGAGGAGGAAGCCGAGTAGGAGGAGTAGGCTACAGGAGGCAAAGAATGATGCCCTGTGATCCTTGGCGGCGGAAGGACGTGCGCCAAGGAACTCTCCGCCTGTGGCCCAGCCGCCACTACATTTACCCAGGGTGCAGTTAGGGAGATATAGCGTCCCTGGCCGTGCTTACTGGTCCACGTATCTGTGGTTAGGTGGACCTTGCCACAGATGGTGTTGCACAGTGCACACTTGATTTTATCGGATACTTGGTTGTGCAGCTGTTTGAAGCTGTCTGTGTCCACCAGCCTGAATGACAGCATTTCAAAGGCCAGTAGTTTAGAAATACTGGCATTCAGGCCCAGGGCTCAAGGGTGGCTAGGTTGGAATTTCGCTTTCTCTCAAGGTTTGTGAGATGGAGAGCTGAGCGCTGCCGTGTGACATGGCGGAGATGCTTGGTGACGCAGGTGGTGTTGTCGGTGGCAGATCCTCTGTTTGGTGGGTGGCAGGTGCCAACATTCCTCCCGAGGCGGAGGAAGAGGCAGAGGCAGCAGCAGAAGAGGGAGCAGGGGGAGCCAGAGTGAGTTCCTTGCTTTTAAGGTGTTTACTCCACTGCAGTTCATGCTTTGCATGCAGATGCCTGGCCATGAAGGTTGTGCTAAGGTTCAGAACGTTAATGCCTCGCTTCAGGCTCTGATGGCACAGCGTGCAAACCACTCGGGTCTTGTCGTCAGCACATTGTTTAAAGAAGTGCCATGCCAGGGAATTCCTTGAAGCTGCCTTTGGGGTGCTCGGTCCCTGGTGGCAGTGGCCAGTAGCAGGCGAACTCTCTTGGAGCCGGCTGTTCAGCTTTTGCCCCCTGCTCTCTCTTTTGCTACGCTGTTGGCTCGGTCTCACCACTGCCTCTTCCTCTGAACTATGAAAGTCGGTGGCACGAACCTTCATTCCATGTGGGGTCTAGGACCTCATCGTCCCCTGCATCGTCTTCCACACAGTCTTCCTCCTTGACCTCCTGTTCGG
>JAKVIS010006737.1:0-10093 GCA_033119425.1 Bufotes viridis
AGAAGTCAATGGGAGAACCAGAGCATTAAACCAGGCTCCCTTGCTCTGAAGAGGGAGGGGTCTGGTTCACAGAAAAAGGTCAGAAATTGATGGAAGCACCACCGAAATGGTGTGGGAACAGCATGGGGGGATGTCTGGATGCATCTTGGACTCCCAGGTCGCTGCTGGAAATGATGTTGTCGAGTAGTACACCACTTTTACAGACGGACAATAATACGCACACAAAACCAAAGATAAAATCGATTTTAAAGGAAAAATTATTAGGAAACATTCTTTCCTGTATATTTACTTGTATATAAAGTGCGAGTACTGTCAAAAATTACAAGGAAGAGGCACTCCGATACAACCTGTATATTACATAAAGAAGGGCCTCACTCTCATTGTGGTACAATTGTTCAGATAGTGGGACCCCTACACTCATAAAGCCTATGCACTATTTGAAAGGGCTGCCAAAAATTACAAGGAACCGGCACTCCAATACACCCTTTATTACACATAAAGGAGGGTATCATACACACCCTTGAAAAATTATGATTGATGGCCTGCTGGTGACCCTCAAAAACATTAGGAGCAAGGGTTGCTGGTGACCATCTAAAGCAGGCATGTTCAACCTTCGGCCCTCCAGCTGTTGGAAAACTACAACTTCCCACAATGCCCTGCTATGGGCTGATAGCTGTAGGCTGTTCAGGCATGCTGGGAGTTGTGGTTTTGTAACATCTGGAGGGCCGCAAGGTTGAGCATGCCTGATCACTGACTAGGGCGAGTGCCTGCTGCTGATCTGACCATCTAAAACGATTAGGGGTGAGGGCCTGCTGCTGATCTGACCATCTAAAACATTAGGAGCAAGGGTCTACTGGTAACCCTTTAATACATTAGGGGCAGGGCCTGCTGCTGATCTGACCATCTAAAACATTAGGACAAGGGCAGCCTAATAAGCTTGTTGATATGATGGGTGAGGAGGGCGAGAAAAGGAAGATTGAACCATATACCCTTTTTTTGTGGTGGAAGGGGTGCATGGAAATACAGTGTATTCAATACACCATAAAAGCCATATTTAGAGTGCCTTTATGTTCAGCCATTTCTTAGTGGAGTAGAGAAGTCAGGGGCAATCCAGGCCTTGTTCATTTTGATAAGAGTCAACCTGTCAGCATTTTCAGTTGACAGGCGGATGCAACTTATCAGTTATTATTGTCCCAGCAGCACTAAATACTTGCTCTGACAAAACGCTGGCGGCAGGGCAGGCCAGCACCTCCAAGGCTTAGAGCGACAATTAGGTGCCACGTGCCCAGCTTTGATACCCACTAGTTGTAAGGCACAGAGGGATCACTGAAGACGCTGACACGGTCTGCTCGTACTCCTTCACCATCTTCCAAAACTTTTCCCTCCTTCCAGGAGTGAGGGTGCTGGCTGGGTGTCATAAAACTGTCCCAGGCCTTGTAAGAGTGTTGCCCTGCCTCTGTTGGAAATGCTGTGTGTTCCCCTCGTCTCCCCAACTCTGCCAACAGCGTTGTCCGGAAATTTTGGAGCAATTTTCCACACTATTGGCACCATTTGTGAGTCCTCTCTACCAAAGGAATGAGAGATGAGAAGTTCTCTTTGTAGCGGGGGTCGAGATGGGTGAACAATTAGTAATCGGTGTTGGCCAAAATCGTATAACGTGAGGGTCACAGGAAAGGCAGCATTACAAAGTCAGCCATGTGTGCGAGAGTCCCAACAGACAAGACTTCGCTGTCTTCATCAGGAGCACGATTCGCAATCTCCTCATCCTCTCTTCCTCCTCTACTACCCTCTGTAGCGGAGGCAACCGTCTCCTGCTCCTCCTCCAATTTGCGCTAAAAAGACAAACTAAGGGTGGTCTGGCTATTACCCTGTGTACTGTCTTCCCCCATTTCCACCTCTTCCCCATGCAAAGTGTTCGCCTTAATTGTGAGCAGTGAGCGTTTGAGTAGACACAGAAGTTGGATAGTTACGCTGATAATAGCGTTATCGCCACTCAGCATCTGTATTGATTTCTCAAAGTTGCGTAAAGTCTCACAGAGGTCAGACATCAATGCCCACTTGTCGCTTGTGAGAGGGAAGCTTACTGGAAGGCGACGACCATGTTGCAGCCGGTATTCCACTACTGCTATCTGCTGCTCACAAAGCCTGGCCAACATGTGTAACGTGGAGTTCCAGCGTGTGCTCACAACGCTACAACAGTTGATGAGCTGGAAATTGCAAGCGCTGCTGCAGCGTTGCCAGACCGGCGGCAGCTGTAGAGGACTTTCGGAAATGGGCACATACGCAGCGCACCTTCACCAGTAGCTCAGGCAAATTGGGCTAGGTTTTGAGAAACCGCTGAACCACTAAGTTGAACACGTGGGCAAGGCATGGTATGTGTGAGCTTGCCAAGCTCCAAAGCCGCCACCAAGTTATGGCCATTATCAGACACAACCATGTCTGGTTGTAGGTTGAGTGGCAAGAGCCACAGCTCAGTCTGGTCCCTTATACACCTGCCACAGCTCTGCAGTGGTGTGCTGTTTGTCACGTAAGCAAATTAGTTTCAGCACGGCCTGTTGCCGCTTCCCCACTGCAGTGCTACACTGCTTTCAGCTACTGACTGATGGCTGACTGGTGCTGCAAGATGAGAATTCTGAGTTGGAAGTTGAGGAGGAGGTGGAGGAAGAGAAGGGGGGTTGAAGCCACTAATGTAGGTGGTGGCGGAAATCCTGATGGAAGTAGGGCTCGCAATCCTTGGAGTCAGTAGCACCTGTGCCATCCCGGAGTACGACTCGCTCCCGGCCTCCACAGCGTTCATCCAGTGGGCTGTCAGGGAAATGTAGCGTCCCTGGCCAAAAGCACTTGTCCATGTGTTGAGTCGTTAAGTGGACCTTCCCAATAACTGTGCTGGTTAGGGCACTGGTGATATTACGGAACACATGCTGGTGTAAGGCGGGGACGGCACAGCGGGAAAAATAGTGGCTGCGGAGGACTGAGTAACGAGGGACAGCCACCGCCATCAAGCTGTGGAAAGCCTCTGTGTCCACAAGCCCAAATGGCAACATTTGCAGGGCCAGCAATTTGGAAAGGTTAAGTGCTATAGTCCTGTGGATGGGTGCGTGGCTGGGTATTTGCGCTTTTCGTTCAAAGGCCTGGGTTATGGATATCCAGTATGCTGCGCTGGGACACAGAAGTGGATGTTCTACATGATGGTGCTTGCGAAGGTCCAGGTGCAGAGCGGGAGGCATCTGGGCCTGCGTCTTGGACAGGGGATTGGCTAGCACGTAACACAGGGTAGGAAGAGGTAGTGGTGTGACCTGCAGACACTGATTGTGGACCAGGCGTTCGGCCCTACTATTAGGGTGCTTTGATGCCATGTGGCGAATCATGCTGGCGGTGGTGAGGTTGTTAGTGTTCACGTCCCTGTTCATTTTGGTACAGCACAGGTTGCAAATGACAATTCTTTTATCGTCCGCACTTTCCTCAAAAAAGCCCCATGTCCTAACATGTGTAGCTGCCATTGTAGCCAGCTAACCGCCATGTTAGGAAAAATTGTGATTTGTTACTACGAAGAGTGAGGGAATTCGCATTTGTTCAGATTTAAATTTTTCCAGAAATTTGGAGCAGAATCGACTTTGTCAGCTTTAATTCGCTCCATCTCTACTCATGGCCACATGAGCCCTGTGGGGGCTGAACTGGAGGAGGAGCGACATTGGAGCACAAGCAATGTGTAGCGAAATGGGTGGTTTATACACACAGATGTAAGCAGGAGGATCAGGAGCAGCCAGAGGAGCTACAGGGCGATGAGGAAGACGAGGGAGAGGACCCAGACACACCGTTGCAGTATGCAGTCTGCCACCTCCCCACTCTGTCATTGGGCCACTCTGGACTTCTCACGCTGTTCCCACCCTCCCCAGTCCATGACTGGGCCACTATTTAGCCTTTTGGCCTGGTTGACATCATTTATTTGACCCTTCTTCTTATCTGTCAGAAGGAAGGAAAAATGAGACACGCAATGGATCCTGTCTATGTAGCAGCTGTAAGGCCTGTATGACATGGTCCCTATTTTGCATCAGAATTGGCTTATGATTTGGTAGCCAAAAGCAGAAGTGGGTACAAAACACAGAATACATGCATTCACGTGTCTTCTTTGTTTTGGATCCACTCCTGTTGTTTTGGCTTTAGCAATACTGATGGATTACTGACAAAATGCTGACTGAGTGAAGGCAGATGCTCAACAGACAGGATCCGTTTTTTGGGGTTATTGTTCTGACAGATTAGAGGAAGGGCAAAATAATCAGTGACATCAACACAAACTTACTGCTGACACCCTCTCCAGTCTATTGGGGGATCAACTTTTATAAGCGTTTAATAGAACAGGTTCTGTAGACATCTATGTGGAATCAGCTGTTGACTGTGTAAAAGAAGTGCGCTTCTTCTTAAAACTAACAGTATTGTTTTACTACCACAGCAGACTCACTATGCATGATATTGAAGGCACAGTGTTCTACCACCACTATACAGTCTCTCTGCAGCCAGGAAATAGCAGTTTTTAATGCAATTTACCATGAATAAATTCGGATCAAATATTTTCGGAAAATTTGGTGAACCAACCGAATAGAGTTTTTGAGAAATTCACTCATCTCTTGCCCTTCACACAAGCAAATGTTCTGTCGCGGGTGCAATGCATGAAATGAACATATAGGACCGCACTGAATTCTGACACTGTTCATTACAATGGGTCTTTGCACATGGCGTTGTTTTTCATGCATCATTTCTGCGTTGCGTTGTTCATGCAGCCCTGGCCCCATAGAAGTGAACGGGGCTTCAGTGAAAAACACACTGTATCCAGATATAACCTGGATGCAAACCGGATGTATGCGCTTTTCACTGATGGTTGCTGAGATGTTTATTTGTAATCTCTTCTAATTGCACCGCACGCTGAAAAAAAACACTGAGCACAATTGCAGACAACCTGGCTTAACTTGCTTGCAAAATCATGTAAGTTTCACTGAACTCATCCAGAAACTCTCCGTAGCACTCGTGTAAAGGGGCCTAAGGCTAATTTCATGAGTGATGGCTCCTGCTGGATACAGTCCATTTTACAATGTACTGTACAGCTTCCTGACTGAACATGACCCATTCGTTTCCAATGGGTATATGTACATGAACATTGGTTTTACGCTACCATCTGTCCATTTAGGAAAAATCATAGCATGTTCTGTCTTCATCAACTTTTCACACAGGTCTGGCCCCTTGAAGTCAGTGAAAAAAACTGGCAGAACATGGACGACATTGGTGAGCGGTCTGTTTTTAATCATGCTTAGGCCTCTTTCACACAAACGGGTTTTTTTGCGAGTGTACG
Source organism: Bufotes viridis (assembly GCA_033119425.1). NCBI lineage: Eukaryota > Metazoa > Chordata > Amphibia > Anura > Bufonidae > Bufotes > Bufotes viridis. Next base: position 5,345 of record JAKVIS010006737.1, read on the forward strand.
GGCAGTTTTTTGCGTTCTGTATACGGAACTATTCATTTTCAATGGGTCCGCAAAAAAAAAAAAAAAAAAAGGAAGCTACTCGTAATCATTCCGTTTCCGTATTTACGTTCACGTTAAAAGATAGAACTTGTCCTATTCTTGTCCACATCACGGACAAGGATAGTACTGTTCTATTAGGGAGCCAGATGTTCTGTTCACAGAAGCGGAATGCACACGGATGTCATAAATTTTTTTTGCGGATCTGTTTTTGCAGACTGCAAAAACCATACGGTCGTGTGACTGTCTGTTTTCTTCAGTTTTTTTTTCATGCAGAAAAAAATGTATGCACATTAAGATGGAAAAACAAAAACTTTGAGGCTACATGCACCCGACCGTTGCCTGCCTCCGCGTCCGCTCCTCCTTGAAATTTTGCGTCCGTCAAAAAAAGCGGATGACGGACCGTTTTGTCAGCGGATCTGATTTTTATGGCAGATCCATTGTAAAAATGCCTATCCTTGATCCATAGACGTAAAAAAATAGGACATGCACTATTTTTTGACGGAATGAAAACACGGATCAAGGATGCGGAACAAAAAACGGTTGACCATCCGCATTTTTGGCACGGACCCATTGAAATGAAGATAGGGGAAGCATCCTATCCATGAAAAAAAAGCAGACGGACGCAGAAACAAACAACGGTCGTGTGCATGGGGCCTTAGGCAATCATTTTTCACTGAACAGACTGACATGTTCCTTACACTGGGTTCAGACCTGAGCGTTTAGAAGCCTAGCGTTTTATGCGCGTTCAAGATGGCGTTCACGGGCGTTTTTCAGCGTTTTGGTAAATAGTGTAGGCGCGTTTGACAGCGTTTATGTGATTGACTGCATAGTTGGCCAATGACCTATGATATAGTTTGGCCAATCTGAGTGCTTTAGAGGTGTGACATTCCATGGTGGCTGATTCAGCATGTTGCAAACTTTGTAAAGCAGCGCATCCATGACGCGCGTTTACGCTGCATAAGCAGCCCGAACAACACGCCTATCGCGCGTTTCCCATTGAAGTATATTGGCACCAAGCGCTTGAAAAAAGCCCAGTGCCTTGAACGAACATACTTGTATGCGTCGGACGTTTATAGGCGCCTCTGAGCGCGCATAAAAGCAGCGCAAGTGAACCACCCCCATTGGAATGCATGGTTCCTGTACTGTTGTGCATTTTTATGTGTGTTCGAGCGCGGCGTTTTACGCGAGTGTGAACTGAGTGTTATCGTTTGTGTGAAAGAGGCCTTCAGGTGCAAGTCTGCTTTTCATAGAATTTTATCAAATTTAAGCTATCTTTCCTTTCAGTTTACTAATTCTGCATTATATCTTTCCTAATCTTACACTTCTAACGTTAAATTTAGAGTAACTAAAAACCAAACATTTAGGTGATATCTGTTTCGTGTCTGTTTTAAGACAGCCAACAGAATTATGAGATAAGCAATGGTTCTAAATAGAAGCTATAGGGCAAAAGAAGTAAAACAAAGTACTTGAAGTTACTTAATGTGCTCTACAGATTTGGCAGAGGCAGGATTTATAACAAATCAAATTATCAAATAGATACTTCAGATTCGCATACATAGGTAAAGTAAAGTAGATGTGTATCTTACATGAAGCTTATCCAGAAGAATGTATTCATTCACAGCGAAGAGGGTCACTTGAAAGAGAGTCATTAACATCACTTGCACAGGGCTAACTTTGCCCAGAACTCCTCAAATACGATACATACAGACCCACACAGAAGTCAGCATTGATTAGGCTGAAAGACATCACATAAAATAATTTCCAATTATTCAAATTTCCAATAATTACAAAAATACTCATCTTGAGTACGCTATATTTAATAGCAAACATAATGTGAGAGAGAGAGAGAGAAAGAGAGAGAAAGAGAGAGAGAAGAGAGAGACATCATAAATACACTTATTATGTATATATTTTCTTCTGCGTTTATGAAGGAGTACAATATGGCTGGGCTTTTTCCCCACCTGTGCTGACTTTTCTGTTACTCTGTTCTGTAGAGGGGTTTTCAGGAGAATCTAGAAGACTGGATCTCCAGCTGTCAGGGGACCCAGAAGAAGACCGGGGTGGTTTATTGCCACTTCTGCCTTCTACTTTGTTCAGTGCATAAAGGAAGTGGCTATGCTGCTTTTTCCAAATGACCTGGCAATTACATGTTACAGATAGGGAAGGTGCAATATAGGCTTGCCTCGGGCTCTGGCAACCCATGCTACACCACTGATGCAGCTCCCTTAGTGCCCCCACACAGTAGGGTCGGACTGGCAACCAGAGATTCCTCAGGTGGACCAAAACTCTGACACTAATGGACCCCTAATAAGACAGAGCCCAAAACAGGGGTGGATTCTCAGGATAATTTCCTCTGGTGGCCCAAGAGACTTCAGTCCAACGGCTATGAACCCTTCACAGTAGAATCCACCCTGAGTGCCCCCACAGAGCGGTTATGCACCCTAGTATATATAAAATTATAAATGTATACATATATGGGATGAGCCTAGTGGCCCATGTTCGATGATAATTGGCCTGTGTAAAGGTGCTAGTGATCTCCTGGTGAACAAGCAGCATCAGATGACCCTGTCATTTTGCTGCCACCAAAAATCATCACTGCTTTTCTCTATACAGTGGAGGTGATTGCTACATGTAAATGCAGGCCTTATCTCTGCTGATGATCAGACAATTATCGGGAACATCTAGTTTGTTCCCAATAATTGCCTCACACAGTGCCCATGTAAAAGGACCTTTATTAAGCCCAGGAAAAATCAATTGACCTCCACATGATTTTGTGGCATCTCTTGAATAATAAAAGGTAAGAGGTTTGCTGTAAAAATATTGCTTTTGAGCCATTATGAAAATCTTTCATTTCAGTTAATAAATAACAGAAGCTCACCACATGCAAAGTAACATAACATACTTCGTGTCCTTTTGCAAATCTATAATGTTGCTGTTGTGGGAACTAGGGCTACAGGTATCGACTATTTTTGTAATTGAGGTATTCAAATCGATCAATCCAATGACTAATCGAATAGTCTAATAACAAAAAAATTAAAGAACGTTTTCTTTATAAAAACCTCATCTGCCCCCTGCCATCAGCTGCCATCCATGCCATCAGTTGCCCCCTCAGTGCCATCAGACTCCCCCAGTGCCACTAGCTTTAGCGCCCCAGCTTGCCCCCAGTGCCATGTCCCCAGCACCAGTGAAAAAAACTACCTCTCCTGTAGGGCGCGCTCCACAGCTCCTCCATCTTCTTCTCCGCGCTGCACATCACACAGCGTTGGGTCATAGTGCGTGCTTCGTGCACTATGACCTGACGATGTGTGTCAGGATCCAGTGCAGCTCGGTACAGGCCGACAGGTGACCATGGGCGGTGAGTAATAGCAAGTGCTTCACTCCCGCTCCGTGGTCACATTGACACAAAGCGAGTAATAGTTTTAGCCTTAGTGGGAACTCATTTTACCTACAGTGCAGACCATTTCATTTTTCATGTTTGATCCTGCAACCTTGTGCTAAAAAAAAAAAAAAAAAAAGCTCGCATATTTCCCATATTCTGCACTCAATACTCAATAATGGGAAAGTAAAAATAGAATGTTAGAAATCTTGCCAATTTTTGAAAAGGAAAAACTAAATACTGCATGCAGTTGAATCACCTTTGACAGCGTTTACAGCCTCCAGTATTATTGGATATGATTCCACAAAGGTTTGCACATCTGTATTTGGGGATTTTCTCAAGCTCTGTCAGGGCCACTCAAGAACATTCACAGAATTTTCCCTATTCCCCTCCTGTGTTGTCTTGGCTGTGTGCTTAGGGTCATTGTCTTGTTGAAAGGTAAACCTTAGGCTCAGCCTGAGGTGTAGAAACACTCTGGAGCATGTTTTCATTAAGAATATCTCTGTACTTTTCTCCATTCAGCTTCCCCTCAACTCTGGCCAATCTTACTGTACCAGCTGCTGAAAAACACCCCCCACAGCATGATGCCGCCACCATTATGCTTCACGGTGGGGATGATATTGGGCAGTGCCTGGTTTCCTCAAACATGAAGAATTGAGGCCAAAAAGTTCAATTTTGGTTTCATCAGACCAGAGAATCAGGATTCACTGTCTGAGAGTCATTTAGGTATTTTGCAAACTTTCATTTGCAGTGCTCTGCAGTGCTCTTGGGAGCTTCTAAACGAAGCAGAAATTTTTGTCTGCATTTTCAAAAATGTTACGCCTAAAAACAGGCACGATCAATATAGTAAATGTGCCCCATAAAGTTATTTAGATTTGTACTTTATGCAATGCTAGAGTTACAACATACACATGTAAAGCTTGTGTAAGTTAATTAAAATGATGAAACTAGTCTGAATCAGCCCATGCTGACTCATTCACTCATGCATGCCTCGTCATTAGTTGAGTCGAGATCTTCCTGCAGTGCAGGGAAACTAAGACTGGCATAAAATGCCGATCTTAGTAAATGTGCCCCATGATTTTGCCACACAAAAAAAAAAAAAAAAAGAATACTTGCTCTTTTTTTTGTTGCCAACTTGTGCTTTTGCCACGTTTGGTGTTTTTTTCTGGTGTTATTTTCCAAATAGTGGAGAGAATTTATCATTTTAGGTGCATTTAAGATTAGTTTTATAATGGAGTTGCATATGCACACATAATAATGGCACAGAATAATAAATTTGGTGCAAGTGCAATGTGGTTGCCACTATTTCAGTAAAAGTACACTTGGGGAGGCCT
>JAKVIS010006738.1:0-10036 GCA_033119425.1 Bufotes viridis
TTAATGGCGGAGCCATGCGTGAGAGACTCTAATGGCGGAGCCATGTGTATAAAACTTAAATGGAGAAGCCATGCGTGATAGACTCTAATGGCGGATGTTTTTTTTTTTTTTTAATATAAACCACTTATGCAGTACCAGTATGACTTGGGGACTCGCATAACCATGACCCTCTCTGACTGCGAACCTAGGACACTAACCAGCCTACAACCATATTGTACCCCTAACAAACAACATGAAGAACGGTCATAGGTCCCCTGGAGCCATGAGGCCGAAGCGGTCATCGGGCCCCCGAAGAAATGAGGCCCCCTGAAGCCAAGAGACTGAACTCGATGACCTAACAGTGACGATAAGTAATTAAAACATGAGCCAGACCTGATGGGATATGCATAGACATTAGTGATCTGAACCACGTGCATAAATGAAACATTAAACCAACCGCGAACCGTGAAATTGAAACAGACGGGAGAAAAACTAGAGCTAGAGGCATTGCAGTTCGCTAAGAAAAGGCCCTTATCGAGACAAATGAATGAACAACTTGTAAAACATAGTAGGAAACTTACTCCTATTGGCCCACTGACCGCTAAGGAGCTATTTGGTTAACTGGAGCAGGAGACCAATCTGAGTAAATGCGAACCAGGACTAAAGAACACCACAAATTTTTAGTTTTTTTTGTTTTACCGAAGTGAACAGAATAAGTAGGCCTATGGAATGTAACAAACCACCGAGTAAAGAAACATAAGCCTGAAAAGAAAGCAGCTATGTTTATCGGGAGAGCAGTATCAGAGCGGTGTGCTGACTGCCCTAGTGAGAATACTGAGTAACCATGATGTAGCAATGAAAAGGAAAATGCAGCTTGAAGTGGAAGCAGAGTATAACACATGATGTAAGAACAGGTGGGTGAATGCAGCTCTGGATGTGAGTGGTGCCTAAAAACATGGTATGAGCACAGCTCTGAGTATGAGCATGAAGAACATGAATGCCATCTAAAGTGAGCAGTGTGCCTAGCTTGAGCCAACTGCAGACACGCGCCCCCGCATGTAAACCAGGTAACAGAAAACATACAACCATACCTACTCTAAGCACATGCTACCCCAATAACTGTATGCAAAGGCCCCACAGGCCTCTGAATAGCCAGACAAACAATACTAACAACCATCGTTCGACCATTAGTGCCCAAACTCTGCTTCATCCCAGAGCGCTACATGTCGCGGACCGCATAATAATATTTATTTATATAGCTAAGATGAATAACTCACAGGCCTTCCTCTTTCAATTTAATTTTCAATTATGTTTTCTATTTAGTTTTCTTCAATGAAGAGTGATAACACACGTTAGTTTTTTACTACTGGTTGGCATTGGCAAATGCTGGGGATCAACGGGGGTCTGTTCTCTTACCATGTCACAAAAGTCATATTTGGGTCAACCCTTTAATTAAGAATGGACATTTTATTAATTTTATTGAATTATAGATCGTTTAAGCTGTGATTTAGGCAAACATTCTGTCTTGGCTATTTTAACAGATGGGCATACACAGTATTGGTGATGTCATGTTGGCTGTTCGTGTGGATTTCAGTTGGACTCGCTAGCGCTGATAATAGTCACTGTGTCTTTTGATCTTGTGAGTGAAGTAGTCTGAGGCTTCAAGTAAGCTGCATATCTGATTTCCCCTGTGGATGGGTTGGGAGCCTTTAACCATAACTCAATAAAGACATACAGTAAGTAGAGGATTACTCTGGTTCATGAAATCAGTAGTTACTGGAATAAACGCTCACATTTTAACTATCAGCAGATGTTTATTGGGTTATTGAATTGTATGTACTATACTGTATAAATGTACCATTTGTAACTAAACCTTTTCTATATATAGGCCTTCAAAAGTGCCTAACCTTCCCTTGGCAAAGAAGAGTGGGATAGATTTATTAATCTTGTCTAGAGTAATAACAGAACAAACTTAGAAAGGCAGTCTAGGGCCTTGTCCACATTTTCATGTCAGTGACACATCCGTGAAAAAAAGCGTCCGTGAAGTATCCATGGTTGGTCCGTATTTCCGTTTTACCATCCATGTGTCATCGATAATTCACTGACGTTGCTCAACTGAAAATTAATTTCCAAAGAATCTCCTATTATTCTTCACTGAAAAAAGGACGCACCACTGATGCCATCCGTGGTGTGTCCGTGATTTTCATGGACTAATAGAGTTCTATGGGATTGCTTGGTCCGCCCCATAGATCAAAGTAGTGCATGTCTCTGTGATTTTTTTACTGACCCACTGTACTGAAATGTGAGCAGACACATTTAAGTCAAAGGGTATGTGGGTTGTCAGTGGAAAAGGCAGACAGCACAGGTCAGTGAAAAACGGAAATGTGGACGAGGCCTAAAACTGTACCTTATTTATCAATGGCTCAGGATGATACATTTAGTGAATCACTAACTTCATACCAACTACTGGTTGGCTTACTTTGTGCCAAAATTTTGGCATAATTTGGAGCGCACTCTCACAGCTTAAGCCATGCTCCTTTTCCTTTTTGGTGCATTTTCTTCATGAATAGGTCTAAAACCTGATGTGACATTAAGTGTTAAAAATGCACCAAATTTTGTTAAAGGGGCTATTTAGGAACTTCATATTGATGGCCTATCCTACAGGATAGGTTTTTAATATCAGATCGGTGGAGATCTGTCTCCTGGTACCCCCACCGACCAGCTGTTTGAAGGCACCGCTAAATGCTGCGGTTTCTTTACAGCTTATCAAGCACAGCATCCCATACCTTGTATAGTGACTGTGCTCGGCATTTCAGCTCAGTCTAATTCATTTTAATGGAACTGAGCTGTGCCTAAGCCATGTGACTAAGGTATGGTGATGGCACTGGTCTAGGAAGAGGCCTAAGCAGTAAGCACTCACAAAGCATTGTGACCTCTTCAAACAGCTGATCTTCTGGGGTGTCAGTAGTCAGACCCCCACTGATCTTATACTGATGGCCTTCCCTGAGGATAGGCCATCAATATCAAATTCCCAGAAAACCCTTTTACGTTTTACACTAGATTGTAGGTGCAAACACATTAGAAAATTGTGTAGCATCTTTTGTCCTATTATGTTTTTAATATCTTGCTTTGACATGTGCAAGACGTAACAACCTAAACAGGTCTAGACTCCATTATATGGACTCCACATAGTATGCATTATGTATCCATAAGTAGTAATACATGTCTCCATACATGCAATAGAAACCACTCAGGAAATGTAAAAAAATATGGACTCTTGGTGTAATGATCACTGACCAGAACACAGACAACAAACTCAAAACAGCTACATGCCCTCGTACACCACTCTAGTTAGCAGAGACTAATAGAGCAACCCCTAGGTACTTACCAGAGCGAGCTGCAAGGTGAGATGGTTTTGCCTGCTAGGCAAACAGGTCGTGTCTGAGAAGAAAGGTGAGAAAACACAGGTTCAAGTTCACAGGAGCAGACCAAACCAGATGATCATAGTGAAGCAGAAAGGAAAATAAAACAACCCAAAGTAAAAACCAGGAGGGTACAGATATAGCCAAATGAACACACAGGAAGTTAATCAGTAGAAAAATCCAAGATCCAAACCTGGAGAGTACAGATATAGCCAAAACAGTAGACAAGAGAGTTATCAGTGGAATTAGCCAAGGTCGGTATACAGAGGGTAACTGCTTACTTCTATAAACTGAAACCAAACTAGTGGGGATTCATCTTTTTGCATGCTCAAAACCATTCCAAATTAAAAGAAAATTACCAAGCTGAAATAGTGTCCTATATGCTGATAATCATATCATAAGCAGCAGCTATCCACAGGCCAGCACAATATCAGTTCTCCAATATAACTAGAATATCTTTAGATAGGCCTAATATATCACCATGATGTTCATAAGTCACAATTAGTCCTTTTCTAAAGGATCTATTAATGTGTAAAGCCAATCATTTTTTAAGTAGAATAACAGGGTCAAGTTTGAGGCCTGAGAAGCCGTTATCTCTTTGCAATAAGCCATAAAATATTCACCCCCAAAAGAGCTCCTAGGGGAAATGCCAGTCAGTTATCATGGATTTGGACTTATGGTGAAGTCTATTAGTAACATTTCCCTTTAGGAGAAACAAAACCTTCATCACTTACTTATTTCCATCAACTAAAGGAACCTCAATCTTTTGTGTTAAAGTCTGCTATTCTTTGTATGTGTTGCTGATTGTGGCATATGAATGTTATAGAGGGGAATATCTTGATGGGCCTTTATCTAGCCCACAGCTTTATCTCTGGGAGTTTAAGAAGTTAAAACTGTGGAAAGGGCAGGTTTTAGAGAAGATGTTTATGATTTAGACAACGTAATCTTATGTCTTTGCAAAGAACTAGTATTTTGTTTGTTGGAGAAGACTGCCATATTTATACACTACAGTGGATTAAAAGTCTCTCCTTGGACTTTTATGACATACCCACATGATATGCCATAAATGTCTGGTAGATGTGGGTCTGACCTCTCCAGAACGGGGGTCCTGCAAGCCCCCTCCCATTTGGTTGGTGAAGATGCAATTGATAATTGTGGATTCATATTGTGTTGCCAAAACTACGTGCTTCAAAATTGATGCAGCACCATTTTACTGCACATGTTTGTGGGAAAAAGCATAAGGGAGGAAGAAGAAGGATGCTCACATGCCCCTGAGAGGAAGGGGAGAGGCTTGCCCTGATTGGCTCACAGGCTGACAGAAAGCCTGTATGAGCCAATCAGTGCTATAGCAGGAAAGGAGGTGCCCTTGAAGAACATCATTCTGTGTTGAGCTGTGAATGAGGGTCTTGCAGTGTCTGACAGAAAACGATCTTAGGGACAGTGTACAGTCACAATGAAGCTTCTATTCTAGTGTGAGTGACAGTGAAGGGAAAGGCTAGAAAGAAGTAGAATTGTGTAGAGTAGGAAAAGGCAGACAAAGTTTTAAGCCATGGAATAAGAATTGCGGAGCTGAGGCTGGGTGTGCTAGGCAGGGCCTTCTAGCTGCAGTTACTGAAGAAGCTCAAAAGAAGCTACGTGTACCTGCAAGAACATTTTCCTATTTTCCTATTTGACATAAAAAACCTAAAATAATAGTCCAAAATCTAGTGACAGCATCTCCAAACAGTTCAAGTTTTTTTTTGGGGAAAATAGCAGTATACATGTACAACGTGTGTTTTACAATACAAAGGGTATCGTTTTAACTCTCTGGGAAAACACGTGAAAAAATAGTACGAAATCTGGGACAGAGCATCTCCAGGCAGTTCAAATTTTTTTTTTGTGTGAAAAATAGCCATACAGATGTGCAACAAAAAGATATATGGACGAGCATGGCGGCATGACGTGAACGGAGTGTGCCGCGTTCTCCGCCCTACCCGCCCACCTCTCTCGTCTGCTCGCGGGTGCGTGCCACTCACGATTTTCGGATAGCAGCTTGCTTCTGCTCCTGCCTCCGGCTGCTGCGCTCTGTGTTTGTCTTCAGTCCCCGGCACTTGCTGAAGAATGGAGGTCTCTGCTGGGTTTCTGCGGTTTCTGTGGACGGCGGTGTGAGGGGGGGACTGGAACTGTGTGCCCTCTCCCAGCCTGTGAGCGATATTTCGCTGAGACTACAGCTGTGACTCAGGCACCGCTCAGACCACCTGTGCTATTGGGTCAGTAGGAGGGGCGTTTAAATATATGAAAAAAGGAGTGGAGGTGTGAACAGAGGAAAAGTGGAGGCATTTGAAAGAAGTAGTGGTAAAAGGAAGCTGGTGGTGTTTTATTTTCAAGAAAGGAAAGTGCCACTACTGTTAAAGTCAATCTACAGCCTGTGCCTGTAACTACATTTTTTTTTTTTACTTTTGGATTTTTTTTTGACTTGAGTAAGCCTATACCCTGAGACCCTGAGATTGGCGTGTAATGGTACAGCAGGCTGAAGAATCAAACTCTTTTTAAAGGGAGAAGGGAAGAAAGAGGAAAAAAGGAAAGAAAAAAAAGGAGAAGAAAGGAGGAAGAGAAGAAAGAGGGGAAAAAAAAGAAGAAAAAAACTTTTTTAAAGGGCTATTTGAGAGTATGCAAATAAATTATGGCCCCCAAAAGCAGCAGAAAATCAGGCGAACTGTCCTCCACAAATGGCCACTCAGGGAGCATAGCAGAAAGGGGATTAACAAAGATCGATAAATATTTAAAATCCCCTGTGCCCAAAACAAAGATGGCCTCCAATAATACAGAGGGAGACGGCACTAAAGAAAGTTACCACGATCAGGCAGCTGCAAGTGAAGCCCTGGAATTGGGTCAGCTGGGGCTCTCTACTTCCACTACCTCCACCTCCACCAATTTTGCCAGGTATAAATAACCAAGATGCGCATATCCTTGGTGAAATCCTTGCACATGTTAAGAGATCCGATGAGGCTCTAGAGAATTTAACAATACAAATGGGATCAGTAAAAATTGATATATCTCTTATTAGACACAACCTAAATAAATTGCGATCTAAGCTCCAAGAACTAGACACTGTTACCTCAGATCTGAAGTCAGAGGTTGATATTATGCAGAGGACAGATCAAGACGTTGTAATATTAGGATCATAGGGCTTCCTGAAGGAGCTGAGGGCAAGGATCCAGAATTATTTTTGCAAACATGGTTATTGGATAACTTGGGGAAGGATCACTTTTCTTCAGTTTTTGGGGTGGAACGGGCACATCGATTGCAAGTTGGGAAAAAAAGAGTCCCTGGGTCCTATCCATCTGTAGTGTTAGCAAAAATATTGAGTTCTAAAGATATGGATAGACTCCTCAAGAGAGCAAGGGAGAATACAGACCTCTGCTTTAATGGCCACAAGATATCTATCTATCCGGATTTTTCTAAGGATACACAGGAAAAAAGACGTAGCTATGTGGCGGTCAAGAAAAGGCTTTCACATGCCAATACTAGATACTCCCTTTACTTTCCCTCTAGATTGAGGGTTGTTTTTGAGGACACTATCCATGTTTTTGATACTCCGGAGGAGGTTGCGGAATGGATAGACAGAAAGGGACTTAAATAGTCCCAAGGACTAATAAATGCCGCAGTCCTTTTTTGTTTATGATGAAGAGTAGAGTTCAGCGAACTTCTATCTTTAGTTCGGCATCCAAAGTTCGGGTTCAGGTTATTGTAGCATCCTGTTATGGACTCTGCATCGGGACCATAACGGCATTTGGAATCCATAAGGGGCTGTTTCATTGAACCCGAACCTTGGACAACCCTAAGGACCTGGGGTGACGTCACTGTCATGTGATCAGTGCAGGGGGCGTGGCACAGCACTGGATTAGATAAGAGGTGATCAAGTACTGAGCCATGCCCCCTGCACTGATCACATGACGGTGACGTCACCCCAGGTCCTTAGGGTTGTCCAAGGTTCGGGTTCAATGAAGCAGCCCCTTATGGATTCCAAATGCCGTTATGGTCCGCAGTGCGAATCAACAACGGATGCTACGTATAACCCGAACTTTGGACGCCGAACTAAAAATAGAAGTTCGCTCAACTCTAATGAAGAGCAGTGGGGAAGGGGTAGGGTGGGGAGTAGCTCTGGAATAGAGTTTGCAGATTAAAGTTAGCCAGGGGACAAGTGGTGGGAGGGAGGGTGAGGATGGGAGGAGGGGATATAATTGGCACTAGTGGAGAGAGTTTTTTTTTTTTTTTTCCTTTTTTGTTGACCCAGTATGTCGGTTAAGATATTAGCGAGGAATGTATGGGGAATGGGAGATAAAGTAAAGAGATGTGCCATTTTTAACCTGATTCATAAACATCTTTCAGGTATTGTTGGTTTAATGGAAATGCACTTGATTAGGACACCATTTGCTGTATGAAAAAAATCTGGATGAGTTCTTGTTAACATTCGGTTTTCACTAGCTATTCAAGGGGTGTTTTCTGTATTGATACATAGAAGGGTTGATTTCAAGTGCATTTCCATATCTTGTGATGGAAAACGGAGATATATTTCCTTTATGGGATATTAAATGGCACAAAATGTATCCTCGCATTTGTGTACCTTCACCCGCCATATTCTTTGTACATTCTGGGACAATTGGTAGTATTTATGGAACAGAGGAAAACGTGTGCAACCATTATTATTGGTGATTTTAACTGAGTAATGAATATAGAACTGGATAGATTTAGCAGTACTAAGGAGGAAAAGGATTATTGCAGGCATACTTCTCCATTGGTAAAATTCTGTAGAAAAACAGGTTTGGTTGACATATAGAAATGGGGATACCAAGGTCTTCTCCTGTTGTAGAAGAACAGGTGGCTCCATGTCCCGCATTGATATGACGTTGATTAACCATGGATATGCAGGAAGTGTGGTTAAAATAAGTTACGAGCCAAGGTCGATCTCCGACCACTCTCCTCTGTTGTTGGAGATCGATCTTGGCTGGTGTAGAAGGGGTGGAGTTTGTCAGAGGATAAATCCACATTGGTTGAATCTTAATGTAGAACATTGTGCTATCCAGGAGGAGATCTCTGATATATGGAACATCAATAAGGGTTCCACAAAAATGTATTATGTTTGGGACGCCATGAAAGTTTTTATAAGGAGAATTCTAATGAGAAGAATAGCATCCATGAGGAGGGACTTGTGTTAAAGAAAAGGAGCTCAAAGAAGAGGTTAATAGGAAGGAGCAACTTTATTATGAAAACCAGACAGATGTGAAGAGAGAGGATATGATAAATGCACAAAGAAATTATGGGTATTTCTTGTATGAAAAAGCACAACAGAAGATCTTCTTCTCTGGTTATAACGCCTTTAGAGAGTCAGGGAAGCCTGGTAGGCTACTATCCGCCATTGTTAAGGATCAGGACAGTGCTCCCTCTATACTTGCAACAAACAGGAGCCCCAAGCAAATGACCCTTTGGTTAGCTAAAAAGGTTCTACTAGGATATGCTTAGCCTCAATAAAATTTGTGTTACATACAAGACTAATAAAGGGCCATCAAAACAACAGCTGATCCTGTAAAAATTCCAACTCTTAAACAGTCCATCATCAAATGAACAAAACATTCAATTAAAAACCCGTAAAAGATAACATGTCTCCATCTTAATAGGAGGTGATAAAGTCACACGTGTTCACTGCCTGGACCAGATGTTCCACATTGTTTCATTCATTCCTATGTGTAAAGTATTCTGATCTGTAATGATCTGGACTTTATCTTGCTGGCCCATACATTTAGTACAATGTGAATGTTAATTCAAATGTGTAATATTCTATAATTTACATGTACTGTGATAAACCTTGATTTACCATTCAGTTAGGTCTGCAGAGGGAGCACTGGTTAGTATTGGCACATTATAGTGATGTGGTGGATAAATTCAAAAAAATGGTGGGGAAACACTGGGAATTCCTAAAGGATGACAAAATAATAGGAGAACTTATCCCAAAAAATCCTAAATTCATTTTTCGAAAAGCAAGAAATATAGGTAGCCCCCACCAGTAAGTGTGTGAATAAAAATGAAAATAAAAACAAAATCAAGGATAACCATGACTGTAAGAAAAATAAGGATAACATAATCAAAGGCTTCTTTCCATGCAGGAGATGTCAAGCATGTAATAAAATAAAAAATTCATAAAAAAAACGACTACAATAGTGAATACAGGGGGCACTTACACGCATTCTATTGAAGAATATATATCTTGCAATAGTCGGGGGTAATTTATGCGATAACATGCCCCTGTCAAAAGATCTATATTGGAAGAACAAAGAGGCACCTAAAGAAAAGAATAAATGAACATATTTACAATGTGGAAAGAAAATTTGAGGGACACCCATTATCGCATCATTACAGTGACAAACATGGAGGCAAATTCACGGGATCAACTTTTTGTGGTTTAGAGTTAATAAAGAAGAACAATAGAGGAGGGGATTTCATTAAGAATATGTCCAGAGCAGAAACGAGATATATATTTAACATGGATACCCTAGCTCCGGCAGGTTTAAACATGGAAATAGAGGTATTCGCATTCGAATAAAGCAGAGCAGTTTAGTAGTTGAAGGGTTAATGGAGGCAGGGATAAATAAGCGTAT
>JAKVIS010006739.1:0-10146 GCA_033119425.1 Bufotes viridis
GGACATTCTTCTTATGGTCTCCTACACCTTAAAGTGAACCTGTCGGGACATTACAGTATGCTGCCCTATCTGAGAGCAGGACAGAAACCGAGCTCTGCATGTATAATGCTCATGTCATTTCATGCAGCATTTCTGAGTAAATCCTGACCGTCCGGCTTAGGTAATTTCTCATTTTGGCTGGTGCCGATCCGTCTGTTTATTTGCACAGACGGATCCGCACCTGTAATGCAACGCTTGTATCCGCCGAGAACGGATCCGCTTGCAATAGCTTAAAAGAAAATGACAAAGTCCAACGGATCCATTTTGAATTACATTGAGTCAATGGGGAGCGGATCCGCTTTCAAATGCACCATATTGTGTCATTGAAAACGGATCACGCCTCATGTGACCCCCAGTGTAATCAAAACTGGATCCATTAGGCCCGCCTCTTCAGGCGGACACCAAAGATGCGTGCATGCTGCGCTTGGCTCGCCTCCAGAACGGAATAGCGGGCGAACGAGTCGAACTGATGGAGTCATGAACGATTCTTATCCGTTCAGTGTGGGCATTGGGGCCTGAACTGATCCGCTTTGGACCGCTTGTGAGGTCCCCGAAACGGATCTCACAAACGGAATCCAAAACGCTGTTGTGTGAAAAGCACCCTTACTTTGTCATCACAGAGTAATAACATCTTCTCCTGTACACTGGTCTTTGTAAATCAGTCTCAATATGACCTCTTTGAAGGTGCAAACTATTTTTTACGGTAATTATAATAAAGGTTAATTACAGTGAAATTGCTTGAGTAGTCACCTTCTGACAGTACTTTATGGAGCCACTTATTGCTGCAATTACTCATGCAAGCCTGCAGGTGGCATGTCTCTGTTAGCTTATTAGACTCTAGACTGATTTTTGCCCATTCTTCCCAGCAAAACTGCTCCAGGTCCTTCAAGTTAGAAGGGTTGTGTTGGTGTACCTGGCATGTGTGAAAGTCATGCCACTAGATTTTCCGTTGGATTGAGTTCTGGAGAGCTCACAGCTAGGCCGTTCAGGACACTGAAGGAGCAATGTGAAGCTGGTGTAGGGAAGGAAGCTTTCTCCTTCGGTGGGAGGATACCACTGTATTTACGTGCAGTCCATCACCTCCACAGTATGAGGTTGAAGCAGGTAGCTGATACGATCTCTCGTCCCATACAGCTTCACCGCATTGTTTCTGCGCAGCGAATTGCTCAGCTTAGAAGGTGTGATCTGCTCCCCAGGAGATGAGTAATTTAAGGTGCCTGCCACGCGTGAATGACAGGATCACCTGATGAACAAGAAAATGACACCCGGAGAGCAATGTTTTTGCATTGATATATAGTTGCGTAATGGTGTGCATTACTTTAAAAGGGTTTTCCACGACTTTAATACTGATGACCTATCTTCTGGATAGGTCATCAGTATCTGATCAGTGGGGGTTCAACGAGACCTGAGGCTAGGGGGTCGGCCGATATTGATTTTCAGCGCCGATTACGATACCGATATTCTCTGCCTGTGAACTTTCCAGGCCGATAGCTCGATATTTTATACCGATATTTTGCGCATTTTAATTTTTGGATTTTTTTTCTGTTACGAGGTCCGACGCTTTTAAAAAAATATATTTTAATAGTTTGGACTTTTTGGTCACGGCGATATGTTTTTTTATTTATTGTTTATATATTTTATATGTAAAATTGGAAAAGGGTTAATTTATACTTAATATTTTGGTGTTTTTTACTATTTTAAATTTTTTTACTTTTTATTTTATTACTATTTCCTAGGGGTAGAACCTGGGCTCTTTACATCCTTTGTCCTATTCACCCTAATAGAGATCTATCAGGGTGAATAGGACCTGACACTGTCCCTGCTGCCCTGTGCTATGGGCACACAGCAGCAGGAACCATGGCAGCCAGGGCTTCAGGAGCGTCCTGGCTGCCATGGTAACCGATCGAGCCCCAGCATTACACTGCTGGGGCTCCGATCAGAAGAGAGGAGGTGGGGACCCTGTGGCCACTGCCACCAATGATATCAATACTGAAGGGATGGGGGAGGAGGGGGATGGGGAGGAAGCACTGGCCACCAATGATAAGGTTTAAGATATTACAGCACATTGCCCAGACCCTGCCTCTGATAGATGGCTGCGATCCGCGGTAATTAACCCCTCAGGTGCGGCACCTGAGGGGTTAATTGCCGCGGATCGCAGCTCTCTATCAGAGGCAGGGTCTGGGCAATGTGCTTGTGATATCTTAAACCTTATCATTGGTGGCCAGTGCGCCTCAGCCCCGCCTCCTCTGCTCTCATTGGTGGCCAGTGCGCCTCAGCCCCTCCTCCTCTCTCTAGTCTCCACTGGCAGCGCGGCACAGGGGAAGGAGAGGGACTGCCTCCTTCTCCCCTGTGCTGCTGAGGGACATATGGCCGCGCTGAGAGCAGCGCGCAATGTTCTGTTAGAGCACAGTTATCGGTATATCGGCCTGGTTAGGGGCTGATACCGATAACTGTACAAATCATCATCATATCGGCCGATAATATCGGCCGACGCCGATGCCAGGTCAGCCCCTGGCTGAGACCCCACGCTGATCCCCGAGCTGTTTGAGAAGTGTTGGTTGTTCACCGTGAGCACTGCTGTCTTCGTAATGCTCACCAAGCTGACAGTGCATTCCAGCATAGCGCCTGTGCCCGGTATCTCCTTCCGGCCTCATTCCACTTCTATTGGGCTGAGCTGCTCACAGGCCATGTGACCGATGAACGGTGCTCAATGGCCTAGGGTGCCTGAAGGAAGGCAACAACGCTACTGCGAGTACCACTGCCTTCTGAAACGGCTGATCGGCAAGCGTCCCGGGAGTCCAACCTCACCGATCAGGTACTGATTATCTATTCGGAGGATCAGTATTAAAGAGGCCTGTCGCCAAAAATATGATAAAATCAACACTACAGTCTTTGTATGTCAGTTCTCATGGCAACAGTGGGTTAATAAAGAATAATTCTGCAGAAATTAGCATTTTTACTGCATATTTACTCTTTCAGATACCTACCGTGAAGTCGTCTTTCTAGTTCTGTGTACTCATCCTTTTAAAAAAATGTAATCTGAAAACTGCAGTACAATAAAACTAGGCGCCATCACTGGTCACATAGTGCTTCTCTGGACAAAGGCTTGCCTCCACCCAGACTTCCACCAGCAGCTTCATAGACCAGCTTGTTCCGAACCACAGTATTGCAACAGAGGACTCCACCATGTCCACAGGACAGAAGGACATTCTTCTTAGTCTCCACTTAAGAGTGAACCTGTAGGGGGACATTACAGTATGCTGCCCTATCTGAGCAGGGACGAAACCGAGGCTCTGGCGTATCGTTCATGTCATTTCATACAGCATTTCTGAGTAAATCCTGACCGGTCGGCTTAGGGTACTTTCACTTCGTTGGTGCGATCCGTCTGTTTTATTTGCACAGAGCCGGATCCGCTCTGTAATACAAGCGTTTGTATCGTTCAGAAGAGCGGATCCGTTTGCAATAACTTAAAAGAAAAATGATTAAATCGGATAATTTGGTGCATTGAGAGTCAATGGGAAGCGGATCGTTCCAATCTATATTGTGTCATTGAAAACAGATCCGTCCCATTGACTTGTATTTGTAATTCAAAACTAATCGTTAGGCCCCGCCTCTTTAGACGGACACCAAATGCTGCATGCTGCGTTTTGGTGTCACCTCGCTAGAATAAAGCGAGCAGGCCAAACTGATGCATTCCTAAGCGGATCCTTATCCATTCAAAAATGCATTGGGGCTTAACTGATCCGTTTTAGGACCGTTTGTGAGAGCCCTGAAGCGGATCTCACAAGCGGAATCAAAACGCTAGTGTGAAAGTACCCTAACTTTGTCATCTGATAATAACATCTTCTCCTGTACACACTGGTCTTTGTAAATCAGTCTCAATATGACCTCTTTGAAGGGTGCAAACTATTTTCACAGTAATTATAATAAAAAGGTTAATTACAGTGAAATTGCTTAGTATTCACCTTCTGACAATTGCTGGAGCCCTTATTTGCTGCAATTACTCATGCAAGCCTGCAGGTGGCATGTCTCTGTTAACTATTAGGACTCTAGACTGATTTTGCCCATTCTTCCCAGCAAAAACTGCTCCAGGTCCTTCAAGTTAGAAGGGTTGTGTTGGTGCACTGGCATGTGTGAAAGTCATGCCACTAGATTTTCCGTTGGATTGAGTTCTGGAGAGCTCACAGCTAGGCCGTTCAAGGCACTGAAGGAGCAATGTGAAGCTGGTGTAGGGAAGGAAGCTTTCTCCTTCGGTGGGAGGATACCACTGTATTTACGTGCAGTCCATCACCTCCACAGTATGAGGTTGAAGCAGGTAGCTGATACGATCTCTCGTCCCATACAGCTTCACCGCATTGTTTCTGCGCAGCGAATTGCTCAGCTTAGAAGGTGTGATCTGCTCCCCAGGAGATGAGTAATTTAAGGTGCCTGCCACGCGTGAATGACAGGATCACCTGATGAACAAGAAAATGACACCCGGAGAGCAATGTTTTTGCATTGATATATAGTTGCGTAATGGTGTGCATTACTTTAAAAGGGTTTTCCACGACTTTAATACTGATGACCTATCTTCTGGATAGGTCATCAGTATCTGATCAGTGGGGGTTCAACAGCTGAGACCTAGGGGGTCGGGCGATGATTGATTTTTCGCGCCGATTACGATACCGATATTCTCTGCCTGTGAACTTTCCAGGCCGATCAGCTCGATGTTTTGTCTACTGATATTTTACGCATTTTGATTTTGGATTTTTTTCATGTTCGAAGTCATTTTTAAAAAAATATTTTTAATAGTTTGGACTTTTTTGGTCACCAGGCGATATGTTTTTATTTATTGTTTATATATTTTATATGTGAAAATTGGAAAAGGGTTAATTTATACTTAATATTTTGGTGTTTTTTACTATTTTAAATTTTTACTTTTTATTTTATTACTATTTCCCCTAGAGGTAGAACCTGGACTCTTTACATCCCTTGTCCTATTCACCTAATAGAGATCTATCAGGTTGAATAGGACCCTATTCTCTGTCCTGCTGCTGCTATGGGCACACAGCAGCAGGAACCATGGCAGCCAGGGCTTCAGGAGCGTCCTGGCTGCCATGTGTAGCCGATCGAAGCCCAGCATTGCACTGCTGGGGCTCCGATCAGAAAGGAGGTGGGGACCTGTGACCTGCTCACCATGCAATATCAATACTGAAGGGATGGGAGAGGGGGATGGGGAGGCTTTGCATGCCGATGATGAGGTTTGGGATATTACTAGCGCATTGCCCAGACCCTGCCTCGTGATAGATGAAGCTGCAGATCCCGCTGGCAGTTAACCCCCTCAGAGTCTGCGGCACCTGAGGGGTTGATTACTGCATGGATACGCTGTCAGTCAAACATGTTCAATGTAACATCGTGGTGGCTGGCATGTCTCAGCCCACGCCTCCTCTGTTCTCATTGGTGGCCAGTCGCCCTCAAGCCCGCCTCCTCTGTTCTCATTGGTGGCCAGGTGCGCCCCTCAGCTCCTCCTCCTCTACCTCTAGTCTCCACTGGCGGCGCGGCACCGGGGAAGGAGGGGCTGCCTCCTTCCCCCTGTGCTTGCTGAGGGCTGCATGTGGCCGCGCTGAGAGCAGCGCGTGATGTTCTCGTTAGAGCTCTGGTATCGGTATATCGGCCTGGATTTGGGGCTGGTACCGAAGTAACTGTACAAATCATCTCATATCGGCTTACGATAATATCGGCCGAGCCCGATGCCAGGTCAGCCCCTGGCTGAGACCCCACGCTGATCCCCGAGCTGTTTGAGAAGTGTTGGTTGTTCACCGTGAGCACTGCTGTCTTCGTAATGCTCACCAAGCTGACAGTGCATTCCAGCATAGCGCCTGTGCCCGGTATCTCCTTCCGGCCTCATTCCACTTCTATTGGGCAGTGGGCTGCATCCACAAACCATGTAGACCGATGAGCGTGTGCTCAATGGCCTAGGGTGCCTGAGGAAGGCAACAACGCTACTGCGAGTACCACTGCATAAATGACTGATCGACAGCGTCCGGGGAGTCCAACCTCACCGATCAGGTACTGATTATCTATTGGAGGATCAGTATTAAAGAGGCCTGTCGCCAAAAATGCAATGCAATCTGCAGGCACCATGTTATAGAGCAGGAGGCTGGGCAGATTGCCATCTATTTGTGGGAAAGATTCTGTGAAACTTTGCTATGCAGTCCTGTCTATACCTTTCAGTACAGGAGGACGAGTTACCAGTGACTGACAGCTATCTCTTATACACTGCCACCATCATTCACACGATAGCACATCCCCTCCTGTACCACATAGCTGTTCACAGGAGGTGGAAGAAACAGAGATATAAATGTACGATTTAGTGTCACTGAATCTTCCTCAAATAAATCAATCCCTCCAGCTTCTCCTGCTCTGCAACATGGTCCTGTCAGATTGCATTGCATTTACTTAACAGCTCCTTTCATTACATTTCTAGGATAACCCCTTTGAGGGCTGTGACGTACAGATGCGTCATGATGATCATATGTGCACAGATGATGTAGCGCCTGACACTGACTGACAGCCAGGCTTATGCTGTTACACTGGGGATTGAAGATAGCCATGTTCCCAGCTGCCACAGACAATAGCAACCGCACCAGCTCCTTCTGTCCCCTGGATAAACCTGTGTGGGTCCCAGGAAAAAGCTGATTCTAAAATTCTAAAAAAATTGGGACACTATGTGTAAAAATGTAAATTAACCCAGAATACAATACATAAGCCCCTAAGACCCATATTTTATTGGCTATAGATCCATAAAACACATCAGTTTAATGGAAAAAAATTCACTCATTTAGAACTTGATAGCAGTGTAGCAGGGCAGCTGTATAAATGGATGGGTTGCAACTTGACTCCCACACATTGCCCTTAACCCCAGAATCGCAATCCAGCAGTGTTTGATTGTTTTCCGTTCTGGGGTGGCTATCGAGCGTCAGATGTATTGGTCATGCTGTGACCCCATTCCATTTCTAAGGCTCCCCGCAATACTTGGGTCACGCCCAAAATGGCTGTGTAGCCGTATCCTTATGGGTGGATAGGCTTCCTCCTTGCACCTAGTGTATAGTGCATACAGTAGCCCTAGGCCTCATGCACCAATAAACGACCAGTGAATAGCATCCGTCCAAAAATAGGACATGTCCTATGCATCAGGATGTCTTCCGTTCCGTCCCTTGTGTAGTACACTACACAAAATCCGGGACACTACCGCACTTACCTGATCAGCATTAATTTCCATAGAGATGTAATGCCGGATCTGCTACCAAAATGTACCGGAGTACCGCGTTGCGGGATCCGGTTTTTCTGGTCTGCTCCATTGATATGGGATATATTTTTCCCACATGATCTTTGAAAAAGAATTGGGGAAATAACGGATCAGTTCTTGTGTGGGTGATCAGGATCTGGTATGTACCGGATCAGTGTAACGGATCCGGAAAAAACAACTTTCTGTTTGCATACGGAGGTTTGCCGGATCCGGCAGGCAGTTTCGTTGCCAGAACTGCCTGCGGATCAGAATATGCTAGTGTGAAAGTGCTCTTAAAAGGAGTTTTTCCGAGATTTTGTGCTGATGTCTCTGCTCGCTGGATGAGTCACGTTGTACTGGTCAGTGGGGGGTCTGACACTTGGGGACCCCACTGATCAGCTATTTGAAGGCATTGGCACTCCTGTGAGCGCCTCGACGCTACTCCATACTCTCCAAGCTGGCACCTTACATTGTATAGCAGCTGTGCTTGGTATCACCAACTCAGCCCATTTACTTCTATGGAGCGATGAGCGTGATGTCCCAGCCTAGGAAAGATCTTGAAAAGGCTGGCCCAAGCGCTGCTGTAATTTATTGTGATTTGTCTCCTTTTGCTGGTTTTGATTCATTTTCTATCCCATTATACACTGCTCGTATCCAGGGTTCTGGCCACCACTGCAGCGCCCAGATACTGGGTGTCTGGGATGGAAAGCTGCTGCACATGCGTGCCCTATGGGCGCTCCCATGGTCAGCCACTGGATAACATCGTCTTTTCTTTCTATGAGTGTGCAGGCATGAGGTCTGCTGTGGATGTGAGGTGTCTACCAAATGTCATGGGGCTGGCACACACAGACTATTTAATTGCATCTACCTACTGTTCCTAGGACCTCCTCTAGGCTTGCAGTACAGTGTATTAAACCTTGGTCAGGGTGCTGCCTCTAGGCGCAGCATTTCTGGCAGTCATGGAGGGCAGGCCTGGAGACCTTTATTAGGCCCCCTGCTGCCCATAATCCGATATTGCGTGTCCATGATCTTGTTGTGGCGGTGCTAAATGCCTGCATTTGCTATTGACTGCCATATCTAAGGGGTTGCTGTCAATCTAAGCTATTCCAGCAGGAGTCGGGCTCCTTCTCTTCTGTGCAGGGACCCTGCCAATGTTTAGACTAGGCCTAGACTAGGCCTGTTATTAAAACACATCAGCTGTCACAAACTGGTAAAAAGTTTTTATATTTGCAAAAACTCCAAAAACTTTTCTTTGAGACATTCCCATGCCTTGATTTACTTTTATACATATACTTTATATGGCTCTTACCCACGACCCGTTGGATATTTTCACGGCCCCTTGCGGCTGCGGATCCTTCGGCATGGATACGCGTCCGTGTGCATTTACAGAACTGAAATTGCCGGGCCTAATGAAAGAATCTTGTCATGTCCGTGGCATTAGAGCAATAATACGGGCGTGTTCTGTTCGCTGCGTGGTCATACGGACACAGGCCCCGCAGTCATTTCGTTTTTTTGCGGCGTAGATAGTTTCTGCATATGAGCTGCAAAAATAAAAAATATATAAGCACAGACACGGAAGATGTGTGTGTGCATGGGCGTTATTTTATCCCCCTACGAAATGTGTATAATTCCATGCCTTTATACATTTTGGATTTTCCCCTTTATTTTTTTTAAACATTAGTAGTTGCATAAAGGTGCGACTGTATTCCTGTTCCCATTATACCGTGAGCTAAGGCTGAGGCCTTGTTGTTTCTATAGTAACCTGGATTGGAAATAAACCGGATATGTGGGGGGCTTTGGAGGCCTGCGGGAAGAAATGCCACCCGTGGTGGTTTGAATCACATGTCTGATCAATCTCAGTTTTGATGATTGTGTTTTGTAAACCTCATCATTAACCATTATGTGCTCTCTGGAGTACAAAACTAGGGATAATGAAATGCATTTAGAATGGAAAAAATAATTTGAATCATTATTGGTTAGAAATATTACTTTTCTTATATTTTACTTTCAGTTTTACACAACACTAAGCGAGACATCAGACTGCTATTCATTTGGGTGTTTGCTGGTAAATGTTCTCTTACTGCATGACCGTAGGGACTTTCGTTCTCTGGTTGCTCAATATATGGACTTAAGGGCTCCATTGTGCAAATAGCGGTCTGCAATGCCAGTGAAGTATCAGTGCAGATCGAGTCTTGGCTGATTAGGATGGCTCTTTGCGGTGCTGAGGCATGTGGACCCAAAAGTACTAAAGTTTTTCTGTGGGCTTCAGATCTGTTGCCTCCACCGCACATAAAAGATTATACGCCATGCCTATCTTGCTTGAATCGGGCCACGAATTACCTGGCCAGTTTCCGTATATTGTAGACCCTCCGTTTGTGGTCCGTAATATGACACGAAGCTCTAACAATTCTTTTGATGGGTGAAATAAATAAAAAAAAATCCGCTTTTTTATTTAATCCAAAAAGCCATGATGTCCTTTATTCTGCGCATCAGTATGATTATGGCGAAACCAAATGTATGTAGTTTTTGTTTTACTTTTAAGTAATAAAAACCTTTGAAAAAAATAAAACTTTCTTTGCATCCATGTATTGACACACATACCCTTTTATTATATTTTAATGTTAAGTGTTGTGTGAGAGCTTTAGTACCCATTTTTACTTTTTTTTTTTTTCTGTTACTGCTATCACAGCACAGGATTTTTTATATTGTGCATAGTTCTGACATTTAATTTATTTTAATTTTAGCCCCCTTAGGGGACTTGTATATACAATTTTCTGATCACTTGTACCATAGGCTTCAATAGAATGCTACAGTCTAATCAAGCCTGCCACAGGCATGGC
>JAKVIS010006740.1:0-10058 GCA_033119425.1 Bufotes viridis
CTGACATGGGATGAAGTACCCACCACCTGTACAAAGTGCATAGGTCACACCACGAGGAGTCAGTCTGTAGTCAGTATCGATAGATAACCTGCAGGGGATCACACAGGCTTGCGAGGCACAGTAGCCAGGGTGATGCCCTCTCACTCTTGGTGGTTCTCCCAGTTTGCTCAAGGCACTAGTCAAGACACTCCAAATGTCGAAATACAAAGAACATATAGTAGTCCTAAATGGTATACATTGTCGCGGCCAGCGTTTCTCTACATACGCGTATGTGTATATTGCTATAGATCATCAGGGACATACAAAAGTCAAAGGTGTCACAATGTCACAGACACAGATATTATTAAAGATACAAATTGTGCCAGAGATATTTGTTTCTCCCGAGTACCTTTCAAATATATGGCCGGCAGAGTTGTGGCATAAGATATGCCTAAACAGCAGGAGCTATGTCAAATCACATATATCAGGTCACAGTTAACACTAGAGAGTCAAAATAGTGATAACAAATCCCAACTAGTGCTAAGTAAGGAAAGGCAAGATAACTTCCCTTATTCATCAGCGGTGTATGATAGAGAAGTGCTGCTGGCCGGCTGACAACAGGAGACACCCAGAGTTCTGGCGTCCTGGCTGACCCGGTTGAATTCATCCCTGTATTCCGGTAGCTCTTTCATCACTCCGCTGATAGATGAAGGGAAGTATCTTGCCTTCCTTGCTGCACTAGTGTTTGTTATCACTGTCTTGTGTCTACGTTGACATCTACCGATTATATGTGTTGACATAGCTCCTGCTGTTTAGGCATATCTTATCGCCTCAATCCCTGCCCGGCCACATATATTTGAAAGGTACTCGGGAGCCTCGGCTATCTGCTGGCACAATTTGTATCTTTATTAATATCTGGTGTCTGTGACACTGTGACACCTTGACTTTCTATATATCCTGATTGATCTATAACATAACACATGGTTGTAGTGAAACGCGTCGGGACAACGTCGACCATTTGAGGACCTGTTATTTTATGTTTGTGTTGACATTTGGAGTGTCTGACTGAAGTGCCTTGCTGGTAAACTGGGAGAACCGCACCAGTGGGGTGAAGGCATCGCCCCTGGTGTACTGTGCACCGCGCGCTCTGTGATTCCCCAGGTTATTTATCGTGCTGACTGCAGACTGACTCTCGTGTGTGACCTATGCACCCCGCTACGGGTGAGGTGGGTACCATCTGGTCAGATCGGGGCCCTCGTCAAGGAGCAGGAGGTTCCAGTGCACGGGATCGCCCAATGGAGCGGCCTATTCCCGTTTGTAGGCAAGGTGCCTAGCATACGGTGGCAGGCTAGGGACGGTTATCTTCCCGGCCCACTGCCTCTCCCCCTATTCCGGTTGGAAGTCTTCGCTTGAATCAATATGACATTTCTAAATAACCGCAGCCAAAGTTACATATTTTTATAGGTGACCAGCAGCTCGGTGATCTGCTGTTACTCTGTTATCGCTTACTATCTTACCTGCTGACGGTTGGCATGTCGGAACGTGATCTTAGTGTGTGTATCACGATCAGGTATGATGTTGTATCGATCAGAGGTTACTGAGGGTTGTATCGATAAGGGTTACGCCCGCTTCACAGACATTGACAGACCAAACTCCCCTTTTAATGCACCGCAAACAACCGCAAACAGTTCATTTGCACTACCATAAACTCCCCATTTGCACAAGGTTGGATACCAAGCTAGCCATGTCCCGGTGATGTCATTGAAGGTTTCTTCCTCCACCCAGCCACGTACAACACCAAGGGTCCCCGAAAGGTGAGTTGAATTGATTTTTCGAGACGGGAGATGGTTAAAAAAACGCTGGCTCCACTCCACTCTGTTTTAATCCCACGGTCACTGCGTCTGCGCGTGCAATTTACTGTCACACCCGATATGAGTGGTATTTTCTGTAGTACTATTCTCATCAGTTTAATCCCTCTAACGTCCCCAATCTGGGGTCCATTTATTAATTGATTTTCGAGCGGGAGATGGTTAAAAAAGCGCTGGCTCCCTCCCCTTTGTTTTAATCCCACGGTCACTGCGTCTGCGCCGTGCAATTTACTGTCACACCCGATATGAGTGGTATTTTCTGTAGTACTATTCTCGTCAGTTTAATCCCTGTTACATCCCATATCAGGGATTGCCTTTTGTGAAAAAAATTTAGGCCGGGTACCTTCGACTGCCTTCACAGTGACAGACCAAACTCTCATACACCAAACTGAATTGATTTCAGGAACCGGGAGATGGAAAAAGCAGCTTAGTCGGTCCTCTTACTCCCAAATTGGGGCACTGCGCGTGCACAGAGCATTGTGCTGTGACACCCTATATGAGTGGTGTCTTAACTAGTACTATTCCTATCAGTTTAATCCCTGTTACGTACCCTATCCGGGGGACGTGTGTCGAATTGATTAACCATTGTCGATTAACGAACCATTACGACATCATGAAATAATTTAGTTCTGAGCTCTGTACTTGCTTTGTATTGGAATTGATGAGGATTTTTTTAATTGTCTGCATTATTTCTAATAAACTATTAAGAGACTTTATTATGATTTTTATTTTATGTATTAAAAACCCATACAACATAAAAAAAAAGGTAAATTAATGTTTTTCTATGAAATATTATCCAGCCGTCCGATCGCTTTTGGTCTGACCATAATGAAGCAACGGCCTTATCATCTGGGGTGTGGCAACATTGCCAACACACTCATAGAGGTGATGATTGCTTCATTGTGATACGCAAGCCCCTTCACCACAACAAGGTAACGATCACGAAGGGAATTGACACTTGTATGTGCCTTTTTTTTGTTTTGTTTTTGCAGCCACAGTGCTGCACCATAGGACAGAAAAATTAGGCATGTACACATGCCTGAAAAATAATGGCATTGTTGCAGCCGCTATTGTAGCAGCGGCCGGAAAAATTGATGTTTTCAGGCAGAAAAGTGACTAAAACATTGCGGCTTGAACCCTAGTTGGTGGTGGAGAATTCACGAAAGTCATCCGGTATGCAGACATTAAATACAGCAGCGTGGGGACCATTTTGAGGCCAAGGCATGTAATCAGGCCTTTTGTTAGTCAAGCGTATCCCCCACTGTCAGTCCCTTCGGGATCCATGCCTCATTCATCTTTATGAAGGTGAGGTAATCAACACTTTTTGACCGAGGCGACTTCTCTTGTCAGTGACAATGCCTCCTGCTGCACTGAAGGTCCTTTCTGACAGGACACTTGAAGCAGGGCAGGCCAGAAGTTCTATCGCAAACTGGGATAGCTCAGGCCACAGGTCAAGCCTGCACCCAGTAGTGAAGGGGTTCATTGCTCCTCAGAGTGTCGATATCTGCTGTTAAGGCGAGGTAGTCTGCTACCTGTCGGTCGAGTCGTTCTCTAAGGCTGGATCCCGAGAAGGGCTGTGGCGATGAGTGGGACTGAAAAAGCTCCGCATGTCCTCCATCAACAACACATCTGTAAATCGTCCAGTCCTTGCCGCCGTGGTAGGAGGAGGATTACACTCACCTCTTCCCTGTTAGATTCCCGTTGTGCTGTGACATCCCCCTTATAAGCTGTGTAAAGCATATTTTTAGTTTGGTTTTGAACTGCTGCATCCTTTCCGACTTTCGGTAATTTGGTAACATTTCTGCCACTTTCTGCTTATACCGGGGTCTAGTAGCGTGGCCACCCAGTACAGGTCGTTCTCCTTCATCCTTTTTATACGGGGTCCCTCAACAGACATGACAGCATGAAAGACCCCATTTGAACAAGGTTGGATGCAGAGCTACTCATTTCCCGTTCCTCGTCCTCACTGATGTCATTGGCGGTCTGTTCTTCCCCCAGCCACGTACAACACCATGGGTCCCAGATAGGTGACAACAACGAGCACCCTGGGGTGCCTGCTGTGGTTGGTCTTCCTCCTCCTCAAAGCCGCCACATTCCTCCTCTGACTCCTCTTCCTCATACTCCTCTTCCAGCGTTGCATGAGGTCCGGCAGCGATGATGACAAGGCTGTTTCTGGTGGTGATGGTGACCACAACCCTTCCTCTTCCTCTTCACGCTCATCTACAGCCTGATCCAGCACTCTTCGCAGGGCACGCTCCAGGAAGAAAACAAATGGGATGAGGTCGCTGATGGTGCCTTGGTGCGACTGACTAGGTTTGTCACCTCCTCAAAAGGGCGCATGAGCCTACAGGCATTGCGCATGAGCGTCCAGTAACGTGGCAAAAAAATTCCCAGCTCCAGAGAGGCTGTCCCTAGCACCCGGTCATACAAATACTCGTTGATGGCTTTTCTTGTTGGAGCAGGCGGTCGAACATTAGGAGTGTTGAATTCCAACGTGTCGGGCTGTCGCAAATCAAGCGCAAGTTATTTAGGCCCAGCACCCAGACAGAGGAGAGGTCCCACAGCAAGGAATCATGGCGTCATATCACCCACCACTGGAGAAGGCCACTTTTAGTTATTTCGGCCCAGCACCCAGACAGAGGAGAAGGTCCCACAGCAAGGAATCATGCGTCATATCACCCACCACTGGAGAAGGCCACTTTCAGTTATTTATTTAGCACCCAGACAGAGGAGAGGTTCATTCAACTTTGGGTTTGCACCGCAAGATCATGGTAAAGTTAAAAAAATGAGGATTCAATAAAGAAGTGCCCTGGAGTACAAGAATACATGGTTGAGGGGAGGCAGTTATAAATGTCTATTCTGCACAAGGGAGGCACAGGTCCTGTGGGATCCATGCCTGGTTCATTTTTATGAGCGTCAGCTTGTCCACGTTGGCTGTGGACAGGTGGCTGCGTTTGTCAGTAATGACGCCCCCTGCCGTGCTGAATCACGTTCAGACAAAACGCTGGCCGCCGGGCAGGCCAGCACCTCAAGGCATAAAATGCTAACTCTGGCCACGTGGACAATTTGGAGACCCAGAAGTTGAATGGGGCCGAACCATCAGTCAGTGCGTGGAGGGGTGTGCAGACGTACTGTTCAACCATGTTGAGTGAAATGCTGCCTCCCTGCTAACACGTTCCGTATCAGGTGGTGGTGCAGTTAGCTGTGGCGTGGAGACAAAACTTTTCCACATTTCTGCCATGCTAACCCTGCCCTCAGAGGAGCTGGCCGTGACACAGCTGCGTTGGCGACCTCTTGCTCCTCCTCTGCCTTCACCTTGGGCTTTCACCTGTTCCCCTGTGACATTTGGGAATGCATCTCAGGAGCGCGTCTACCAGCGTGCGCTTGTACTCGCGCATCTTCCTATCACGCTCCAGTGCAGGAAGTAAGGTGGGCACATTGTCTTTGTACCGGGAGATCCAGCAGGGTGGCATCCAGTAGTCCGCTGCGTTAAAATGTGGGCAACTCTGCTGTAGTCGTTGCGCAGGCACTGCAGCATGTAGTTCGACTCATGTGTGCCAGGCTCCTCCAGAGGTAAGGACAAGCTGTCCTCTGTGGGAGGCGTATCGTCATGCGTCCTCCGTATCCCCCAGCCACGCACCAGTAATGGGCCTGAGTTGTGTCGGGTGCCACCCCGCTGTGAACCTGCTTCATCCTCATCCTCCTCCACCTCCTCCTCATCCTCCTCGTCACTCCAGTAGTGGGCCCTGGCTGGCCACATTTGTACCTGGCCTCTGCTGTTGCAAAAAACCTCCCTCTGAGCCACTTCTAACAGACTGGCCTGAAAGTGCTAAAAATGACCCCTCATCCTCACTCACTCACTCCTGGGCCACCTCCTCTTCCATCATCGCCCTAAGCATTTTCTCAGGAGACATAGAAGTGGTATTGTAGCGCTGATAACGGTGTCATCGCCACTGGCCATGTTGGTGGAGTACTCGAAACAGCGCAACAGGGCACACAGGTCTCGCATGGAGGCCCAAACCGAGGTTACGGCTGTAAGCGCAGACCGGCGAGCAGTGGCAGGATGCTAACGCCAGAAGTGCGCCTGCAGACGGCCCCACTTTATGCAGCAGCTCCTGACATGTTGGGGTAGTTGTGAATGAACTTCTGCACCACCAAATTCAGCACATGCACCAGGCAATGGATGTGGCGTCAAACCGGCTAGTCCCAGAGCTGCGACGAGATTTCGCCCATTATCGCCACACCACCAGGCTGGGCTTGAGGTCAGGCCTTCAGAATGGCCTGCTGACGTTTACCCAGGCTGTGCTGAAGTTCCTTGGTTGTGCAAGGAAGGCACGGCTGTCTTGGAGAAGTAGTGGCGGCTGGGAACAACATACTGTTGGACAGCCATTGACATCAGGCTGTTTGAAGCTGTCTGTGTCCACCAGCCTGAATGACAGCATTTCAAAGGCCAGTAGTTTAGAAATGCTGGCATTCAGGCCCAGAGGCTCGAGGGTGGCTAGGTGGGAATTTACGCTTTCTCTCCAAGGTTTGTGAGATGGAGAGTTGTAACGCTGCCGTGTGACATGGTGGAGATGCTTGGTGACGCAGGTGGTGGTGTCGATGGCACATCCTCTGTTTGGTGGGCGGCAGGTGCCAACATTCCTCCCGAGGCGCGGAGGAAGAGGCCGAGGCAGCAGCAGAAGAGGGAGCAGGGGAGCCAGAGTGAGTTCCTTGCTTTTAAGGTGTTTACTCCACTGCAGTTCATGCTTTGCATGTAGATGCCTGGTCATGCAGGTTGTGCTAAGGTTCAGAACGTTAATGCCTCGCTTCAGGCTCTGATGGCACAGCGTGCAAACCACTCGATGTCTTGTCGTCAGCACATTGTTTAAAGAAGTGCCATGCCAGGGAACTCCTTGAAGCTGCCTTTGGGGTGCTCGGTCCTGGTGGCGGTGGCCAGTAGCAGGCGAACTCTCTTGGTGGCGGCTGTTCTGCTTTGCCCCCTGCTCCCTCTTTTGCTACGCTGTTGGCTCGGTCTCACCACTGCCTCTTCCTCTGAACTATGAAAGTCAGTGGCACGACCTTCATTCCATGTGGGGTCTAGGACCTCATCGTCCCCTGCATCGTCTTCCACACAGTCTTCCTCCCTGACCTCCCTGTTCGGTCTGCACACTGCAGAAAGACGCAGCAGTTGGCACCTGTGTTTCGTCATCATCAGAGACATGCGGACTCCGATGAGGTGGTATTCCCATGTCCTCATCATCAGGAAACATCAGTGGTTGTGCATCAGTGCATTCTATGTCTTCCACCACTGGGGAAGGGCTGGGTGGATTCCCTTGGGAAACCCTGCCAGCAGAGTCTTCAAACAGCATAAGAGACTGCTGCATAACTTGAGGCTCAGACAGTTTCCTGATATGCATGGGGGTGATGTGACAGACTGATGGGCTTGGTTTCAGGCGCCACCTGTGCGCTTTCTGCAGAAGACTGGGTGGGAGATAATGTTGTGAGCGTGCTGGATCCACTGTCGGCCACCCAATTGACTAGCGCCTGTACCTGCTCAGGCCTTACCATCCTTAGCACGGCATTGGGCCCCCACCAAATATCGCTGTAAATTCTGGCGGTACTGGAACCTGAGGTAGTCGGTTCACTAGGACGTGTGGCTGTGGCAGAATGGCCACGTCATCTCTCAGCACCAGAGGGTACACTAACACCACCACGACCGCGTCCCTTACTAGATGTTTTCCTCATTGTTACCGTTCACCAAGCACCACAATAAGAAAAAATATTTGGCCCAATGTATTGATTTCAAATTAAGGCCTTTTTTACAGGGACCTAACACTATCTGCCTATTTACTTATGTAGCGTATTACACTAATCCATGCACAGCAGTAACCACTGATTTGGGGAATATCTCTTTTAGGGCTAGTATTTAGGCCCTGGATGAAAGGTATCCTTTTATGGACAGATTTACACTTGGAGATGCACAGTAGCGTGTGAAAAAATATGTAGGATTATGCCTTCAGCAATTGTATTTTAACACTTTGTGTAATATACCCTTTAACGGACATAAATACAATGGGAGATGCACGGTAGCGTGTGAAGTTATAGAGAATGACTCTCTCAGCACTTGTATATATACCTTGAGTGTAATATAAACTTTTATGGACAGATTAACACTTGGCCTGCAACAGCTGGAACACCAGGTTCAGGGTATTGCTATATTGGCAATTGAATTTCACCCCAGAACAAAATATACCCTTTTACGGACAGATTACAACTTGGCCTGCAACAGCTGGGACACCAGATTCAGGGTATTGCTATTTTGGCAATTGAATTTCATCCCACAACAAAATATACCCTTTTACGGACAGATTAACACTTGGCATCGACAGCTGGGACACCAGATTCAGGGTATTGCTATTTTGGCAATTGAATTTCACCCCAGAACAAAATATATGTTTTGGCGGACACTATTATACTTTGCCAGCCAGTGCTGGGACACCAGATTCAGGGTATTGCTATTTTGGCTATTGAATTTCACCCCAGAAGAAAATTTACCCTTTACGGACAGATTAACACTTGGCCTGCAACAGCTGGAACACCAGATTCAGGGTATTGCTTTATTGGCAATTGAATTTCACCCCAGAAAAAATATACCCTTTTACGGACAGGTTACCACTTGGCCTGCAACAGCTGGGACACCAGATTCAGGGTATTGCTATATTGGCAATTGAATTTCACCCCAGAACAAAATATACCCTTTTACGGACAGATTAACACTTGGCCTGCAAGAGCTGGGACAGCAGATTCAGGGTATTGCTATTTTGGCAATTGAATTCCACCCCAGAACAAAATATATGTTTTGGCAGACACTATTATACTTTGCAAGCCAGTGCTGGGACACCAGATTCAGGGTATTGCTATTTTGGCTATTGAATTTCACCCCAGAACAAAAATATACCCTTTTACGGACAGAAAAACACTTAGCCTGCAACAGCTGGTACACCAGATTCAGGGTATTGCTATATTGACAATTGAATTTCACCCCAGAACAAAATATACCCTTTTACGGACAGTTTACCACTTGGCCTGCAACAGCTAGGAGACCAGATTCAGGGTATTTTTATATTGGCAATTGAATTTCACCCAAGAACAAAATATACCCTTTTACGGACAGATTAACACTTGGCCTGCAACATCTGGGACACCAGATTCAGGGTATTGCTATTTTGGCAATTGAATTTCACCCCAGAACAAAATACATGTTTTGGCGGACACTATTATACTTTGCAAGCCAGTGCTGGGACACCAGATTCAGGGTATTGATATTTTGGCTATTGAATTTCACCCCAGAATAAAATATACCCTTTTACGGACAAATTAACACTTGGCCTGCAACAGCTGGAACACCAGATTTAGGGTATTGCTATATTGGCAATTGAATTTCACCCCAGAACAAAATATACCCTTTTACGGACAGATTAACACTTGGCCTGCAACAGCTGGGACACCAGATTCAGGGTATTGCTATTTTGGCAATTGAATTTCACCCCAGAACAAAATATATGTTTTGGCAGACACTAATATACTTTGCCAGCCAGTGCTGGGACACCAGATTCAGGGTATTGCTATTTTGGCAATTGAATTTCACTCTAGAATCAAAATATACCCTTTACGGACAGATTAACACTTGGCCTGCAACAGCTGGGACACTAGATTCAGGGTATTGCTATTTGGCAATTGAATTTCACCCCAGAACAAAATATATGTTTTGTGGACACTATTATACTTTGCCAGCCAGTGCTAGGACACCAGATTTAGGGTATTGCTATTTTGGCAATTGAATTTCCCACAGAACAAAATATACCCTTTTACGGACAGATTAACACTTGGCCTGCAACAGCTGGGACACCAGATTCAGGAATTGCTATTTTCGCTATTGAATTTCACCCCAGAACAAAATATATGTTTTGGCAGACTCTATTATACTTTGCCAGCCAGTGCTAGGACACCAGATTCCAGGGTATTTCTATTTTGGCAATTGAATTTCCCACAGAACAAAATATACCCTTTTACGGACAGATTAACACTTGATCCGCATAAAGCTGGGACACCAGATTCAGAGTATTGCTATTTTGGCAATTGAATTTCACCCCAGAACAAAATATATGTTTTGGCGGACACTATTTCACTTTGCCAGCCAGTGCTGGGACACCAGATTCAGGGTATTGC
>JAKVIS010006741.1:0-10029 GCA_033119425.1 Bufotes viridis
TGCACTGAACATTGAGTGCAGCCTCCTGTTTTGAAGGAATATATATATATATATATATATATATATATGGAGTGAAACTGTTCGATGTTTCAGTACTTTTGCACAACTTGCTGTTCTCTAACAAGGAGCTTAACGGCAAAATTCACAGCAGGTGTTTGATCCATGAATCGCCTAATAAATTTCTTGGTTCAAATAGAATTGGTATTTAAACAGTCCTTCTCATCATTCTGTTCACAATTTGACATCATAAGACCAAGATGACACCTGACAATTGGTCAACAGTATCTCGCATTGCGAGGCTTCAAACAGGATGTTCTCAGATGAAGTGGCCACCGAGCTTAGAGTGTCACAGAGTGTTATCAGCATGTTGCAACAGAGATACAGAGAAACTGGAAGAGTAACAGAAAGGCATAGAAGTGGAAATCCCACACTGATGACCGCTTCATTGTGAACAAAGTCATGTCAGACCATTTAAAACTGTTTACATCAGAGTGGTTCGCGTGCTAGATGACCTGCAAGGGTAGCTGACCACACCACCAGGCACCGGTCATCGCCTTGCATGGGCCAGGAGTATCTACGCTGGATGAGGGACCAGTGGATCTCAGTGCTGTTCACTAATGAAAGTTGATTCATGTTGAGCAGAAATTATAGCCACCAACGATGTTAGAGACGTCAAGGAGAGCGCTGTGCATCAGCCACAGATGAGCCCTTTGATAGTGGGGCAGGTGTGTCTAGTAAATACAGAACTGCCTCTACACTTTGTTAATTGTACAGTGACAA
Organism: Bufotes viridis; assembly: GCA_033119425.1. NCBI lineage: Eukaryota > Metazoa > Chordata > Amphibia > Anura > Bufonidae > Bufotes > Bufotes viridis. The sequence goes on from JAKVIS010006741.1 coordinate 781, forward strand.
GCCCATACTACTTAAATAACATAATTAATCCAGTAATTGTGCCTCTGCATGAACAACACGGGCCTAATTTAATTTTTATATGCTGCTATGCGCCAGCTTATCGAGGATGCATCATTAGGAACGACTGCTGGAGACCGGGTACCTCAAATGGAGTGGCCTGCACTTTCTCCAGAGAGCCAATTCCCATTGAGAAACCTATGGGATCAGCTGAGTCGCCACGTAGAGGCTCGTAACTGTGTACTCCAGAGGGCCTGAGTGCCGCCCTTCAAGAAGAGTGGGTGCCATGTGTGAGCAGACAATAAGTCGACTTGTGAACAGCATGAGATTCCTCCAAAACAAATGAACCAATGAATGGGAGAAATAGAGAGCTTAGTATACAAATGTGTCTTTCTCAACTATATATATATATATATATATATATATATATATCGCTAATTTAAATATCTTTCCCAGAAACCTCATAGGGGTATTGCTTGCCCTACAGTTCTGCACACATGTACTCTGCATACTAGGGGCTCTTTATAATGAGAAAGAGTACCCCTAAGATAAAGTCTGCATCCCATTTGTGTTGCCCCCATCACCTTTGTCCCTCTTGTACAGTTCACGGCTGACCCCTCCATTGCAGTATTGGCACTCTTTTCACGGAGGAAACACTCATCACCTGTTTTGGAAGTGCCCTTTGCTGCAGGGCCTGTTGGATGCCATGGGACAAGAACTCAAAGACTCTGTGCCCAGGAACAGCCTGCAACACACCTTGGTGTTGTACGGACTATTTCCTGGGATTCATACTGTTGAGGCCATCCAGGAGGCCTGTCACCTTATTAACTTTTTAAGGGCGCTAAATGGCTTGCCAGGAACCGGCTTATCCTCAGGAGGGAGAGCATGTCCATCCTGGACTGCCGCAAGCTTATCCATAGCCTGTTGCAGGACTATAACATCTTGTACGTTGAATAGGAAGAATAGGACTAAACCCCTCTCCTTCCCCTCTCTCCTGTTTGTGTCTGTCCTTTCAACAAAGCCTCTCCCCAGGCATGTGATTTCCCCTCCCTACCCCCCTGCTTCCCACCCCCACCCCCTCATCACTGTCCAAATGCTTTGCTGGAAGGTTGGTGTTCATTTGTGATTAGATAGGAATGCTAGTGTAGCATGCATTGTGATGTATAGTGTAGGTTAGCCTGTGCTTTACATAACAATACTATGCATTGAAAGAGACGATTGTAAGATTTTATTAAGTGCTGCCTCGTTGCCTGCGCTAAGCGTCGCAGTACTAAGGCCCAGGAGCCTGAGTGGGCCCAAATACCCTTTGTGCTGCATGAGAAGACACTGGTATTATAGAAAGTGCATGCTGGCCAACAGTGGCATAACTAAAATTGACTGGGCCCCACAGCAAATTTTTTGAATCCCCACCAACAGAAACTTCTTTTGCAGCCCCCAACTTGCATGCAACCACCACTCCTCTGGCTAGTCAAGAATGAGCTCTCAGACATGGCCCGGTAGCCACTCCGTCCGCTTCCTACAGTGTCACTGTATATAATGTCATTGAATAATACTTTTGAGGGACGCGACAATAAAATCTTTTAGTCTTCCTCCTGAGTGGGCCCCTTGTGGGTCCGGGTCCCAAAGCAGCCGCTTCTCTATAGCTATGGCGCTGCTGGTCAAGTTAAACCCCTGGCTGGAGGGAAGGGGTTAGGTCAAAAATCTTGCTTGGAGGATTGCTGTTTCAATTTTTGCTATTTCATTTAAATTTTTGTCTTCGATTTTTGAAGGCTATGTGATCGGCCCCTAGCCATAAAGCTAAGGAGGAAGGGGGCCTAAGCTGAACCCTTGCACCAGGGCCTTTGAGCCTTTAACTACACTCCTGTATGTATGGTTGATGATTTGATTGTAATAAAGACGTTTTCAATCAAACCAAAAAAGAAAAAGGGCACCGGGCTGCATCTCTGGAGATTTGCTGAGCTTCAGGAGTCTCTCCCTTTCCCAGAAATCTCCTAGACATTGCAGGAGAGTTGACAAGTTTGTCTAAAACCCTACCAAACCCCACTATCCTCCCCTAACAATAGACCCCAAAAATATTTAAATATATATTCTTTAGTTGGGGGACTTCAATTAACTATATGTCCACAGGATATGACATTAAGACCAAGCTCACACATCAGCTATTTGGTCAGTTACTTCCATCAGGTATTGCGAGCGTAAAACCAGTAGTGAAGCCTACTCGGAGATCAGGTGTAATGGAAAGATTTGCACCTGTTCTGTGTTTTTTACCCACACCTGGTTTTGGCTCATAAATAACTGACTGAAAAACTGACCAAATAACTGAAGTGTGAACTCAGCATCATCCCGACCGCCAGTTCTGCTTACTCCATCCAAAATTAATGGCAACAATAGAGGGGTCACAAACAGATAATGTATGGAGAATTGGCAAACAAGAATCAGGAGACCATTCTCCCCAACGTGTGTGGGTTGCTAAGATGGCACAGTTATGGGGTATATTTAATTTGATTGATTTTTTTAAACATTTTTGGGGAATGGGAAAAGTAAACCCAACATTCTTTTTTAGGCCATGCACTTTTAAATTTGGATGTGGGATGTAGGGGAGTACTGTGGATATGCCATAAATGTCCAGATGGGAAAAACCCTTTATGGAGGACCTGTCACCAGCTCAAAAACTAGAAACAATGAATATCAACACAATGGCGCCACCACCCTTGGCATTTCACTTTTTGTTTATGGTTGATATGGCGTCACCTGCTGTTGTCCCCTGATATTCCACGTGGTGTTTGCAAATATACTGTGGTTTGCCATTGGGGCAACAACCTCTGCCTCCCTAGTGGGTTGGAGTCTTCTTCCTAGTGACAGTCCAATCACATTATTATGATTACCAGCAAATATCCAGAGTAAACGCCGCCTGCAGCATGGACAGCCGCTAGACGCGCAAGGAGTGACTTAGTAAGGTCCTGATGGGTTGTCACAGGTATCTGGAGCCTTGCTGACTGCCTTGCTGACTGCAGTGCATCCACAGCTGTGGTTTAGGATGCGTAGTTGAGGATCCGTGGAGCGAACACAACAATCAAGGGGCTCAATTGGGTTAAATTCTGGGGAATTTGGGGGCAGGGTACTACTTGGAAGTCTTGATCATCCTCTTCCAACCAAGTGACATCTTTAGCTGTTTGACATGGAGCATTGTCTTGCTGGAAGATCCCATCCACCCCAGGAAGACAGACAGCATGTATGGGCGTGCGTGATCTGCAAGGATGGATTCATAACCAAGTTGGTTGAGAGTGCTTTCCACATGGATGAGTGGGCCCAGAGACAAATAACACATCTTATAGCCCCTGGTTCTTTTTTGGTGGTAAGCTTCTCCACTGTAATGGCCTTCGTCCACCTTTGTAGCTGACGCTCACTGGCACTTGGTGCTCCGTGAGTTTCCACATTGCTTATTCGCAATGGTGCCATTTATCCACTCATGATATACTTTTACTACAGCAGCAGGTGAACAGTTCACAATCTGCAGTTTCAGAAATACCGCCACCCTTGGCACAAAAGCTAATAATCATCCCTTTCTGCAATTTTGATAAATCAACCCTTTTACCTATGACATCAACAAGGCATATGTGTGAAGAGGGTCCATCTCACACCTTATGTTCCACTCAGCCAACTGACCACAAGTGACGCTCCTTCAAGAGCTACGTGCAGCTGATGTTGAAAGTTAATGTAACTATATTTATAAAAAGGATGGAGCAAAAGTATAGCCCCGTGAGTTAAACAAATTCTGCTCTTGAAAGTAAATTTGGTAAATGTGCTCCAAAAGAAACTGCATTTCATGTTGGGTGAAGCATTTCAAAACCACTGGCTGTTTATGTCATGGGAAAAGTCCAGAATAGACAATAAACAGTGGTTGTTGCTTATACAATACAAACCTTGCATGTTAACAATAAGCTTTTATGGAGAACAAATAACTACCAAAGGATTGTAGTGGTCGTAACTATGGAAATGAGCAGTATATAATGTGATGGAAAAATGAATCTAGCAATCAAAGGAAGCAATATGGATAATAACATAGTAACATAGTATATAAGGCCGAAAAAGACATTTGTCCATCCAGTTCGACCTGTTTCCTGCAAGTTGATCCAGAGGAAGGCAAAAACCCCTGTGAGGTAGAGCCAATTTTCCCCACTTAAGGGAAAAAATTCCTTCCGACTCCAATCAGGCAGTCAGAATAACTCCCTGGATCAACGACCCATCTTTAGTAGCTATAGCCTGAAATATTATTACGCTCCAGAAATACATCCAGGCCCCTCTTGAATTCCTTTATTGTACTCACCATCACCACCTCCTCAGGCAGAGAGTTCCATAGTCTTACTGCTCTTACCGTGAAGAACCCTTTTCTATGTTTGTGTACAAACCTTCTTTCCTCCAGACGCAGAGGATGTCCCCTCGTCACAGTCACAGTCCTGGGGATAAATAGATGATGGGAGAGATCTTTGTACTGACCCTGATATATTTATACATAGTTATTAGATCTCCCCTCAGTCGTCTTTTTTTCTAGAGTGAATAACCCTAATTTTGATACCCTTTCGGGGTACTGTAGTTGCCCCATTCCAGTTATTACTTTAGTTGCCCTCCTCTGAACCCTCTCTAGCTCTGCTATGTCTGCCTTGTTCACGGGAGCCCAGAACTGTACACAGTACTCCATGTGTGGTCTGACTAGTGATTTATAAAGTGGTAAGACTATATTTTCATCACGGGCATCTATGCCCCTTTTGATGCAACCCATTATCTTATTGGCCTTAGCAGCAGCTGCCTGACACTGGTTTTTACAGCTTAGTTTGTTATTTATTAAAATTCCTAGATCCTTTTTCCATGTCAGTGTTACTGAGTGTTTTACCATTTAGTATGTACGGGTGACTTGCATTATTCCTTCCCATGTGCATAACTTTACATTTGTCAGTGTTAAACCTCATCTGCCATTTCTCTGCCCAAGCCCCCAATCTATCCAGATCCCTCTGTAGCAGAAAACAGTCCTCTTTAGTGTTAATTACTTTACACAGTTTAGTGTCATCTGCAAAAATTGATATATTACTGTGCAAGCCTTCTACAAGATCATTAATAAATATATTGAAGAGAATAGGGCCCAATACTGAACCCTGAGGTACCCCACTAGTGACCGTGACCCAATCTGAGTGTGTACCGTTAATAACCACCCTCTGTTTTCTATTACTGAGCCAGTTACTTACCCACATACAGATATTTTCTCCTAGTCCAAGTGTTCTCATTTTATATACTAACCTTTTATGTGGTACAGCGTCAAATGCTTTGGAGAAGTCAGATATACGACATCCATTGATTCGCCGCTGTCAAGTCTAGAACTTACCTCCTCATAGAAACTGATTAAATTAGTTTGACATGACCGATCCCTCATGAAGCCATGCTGATATGGTGTAATTTGCTTATTTTCATTGAGATACTCCAAGATAGCATCTCTTACAAAACCTTCAAACAGTTTACCCACAACAGATGTTAAACTTACCGGCCTATAATTTCCAGGCTCTGTTTTTGGACCCTTTTTGAATATTGGCACCACATTTGCTATACGCCAGTCTGGTGGAACATTCCCTGTCAGTATGGAGTCCGTGAATATCAAAAATAAGGGTCTGGCTAGGACATCACTTAATTCCCTTAGGATACGGGGTGTATGCCATCCGGTCCTGGCGATTTGTCTATTTTAATCTTTTTAAGTCGCTGCTGTACTTCTTCCTGGGTCAGACAGGGCACTTTTAAAGGGAATTTACTTTTACATTTGCATTTCATCTGACAGTTTATTTTCCTCAGTGAAAACAGTGGTGAAGAAAATATTTAATAGCTTGGCTTTATCCTCATCGCTTTCTGCAACTCCCCCTCATTGCTATGTAGAGGGCCGACTCCTTCAGGTTTATATTTTTACCATTTATATAATTGAAAAACATTTTAGGGTTAGTTTTGCTCTCTTTGGCAATTAATCTCTCAGTCTCTAGTTTGGCAGTTTTATTAGTTTTTACATATTCTATTTTTTTCCTTATAGTTTATCAGTGCTTCCTGGCTCCCCTCCTGTTTTAGTGATTTATATGCTTTCTTTTGTCATTTATTGCTTTTTACGGTTCTATTTATCCACATTGGTTTCTTCTTATTTCTTAGCCTTTTATTTCTATAAGGTATGCATCGATCACAATTTGATGTTACAATGCTTTTAAAAATCTCCCATTTTGTGGTTGTATTTTTATTTTTGAGGACTATGTCCCAGTTTATTGAGCCTATGGCCTCTCTTAGTTGGCTAAATTTAGCTTTTTTGAAGTCCGGTATTCTTGTTCCTCCTGTAGAAACTCTCGTTTGAAGGATAATTGGAAGGTTATTATTTTATGGTCACTATTTCCCAGGTGTCCCCCCGACCTGCACGTCTTTTGTTCTATCAGGTCTATTGGTTAATACTAAGTCCAGTATGGCCGTCCCTCTAGTTGGGTCCTGAACCATTTGGGAAAGGTAATTGTCTTTGGCTATTCCCAAGAACCTGTTTCCTTTATGGGATGTACAGGTTTCAGTTTCCCAGTCTATATCTGGGTAGTTGAAGTCCCCCATAATAACCACCTGATTATGGCTTGCCGCCTTGTTTATCTCGTTTAGTAATAGATTTTCTGCGGACTCTAGTATATTAGGTGGTTTATAGTAAACTCCTATTAGTAATTTATTATTGTTTTTGGCTCCATTTATCTCCACCACAATGACTCCACATTTTCGTGTCCCTCACAATATATTAGTAAGTGGCTTGTATAAATGTCCTCCTCATAATAAATGCTATTTGCTGAAGTGAGACAACCCCTTTAAGTACTAAGAAACCCATCTTACCTTCACAGATCTTAAAGCTGCTGGATTTAGAAAAGCCTGGAAAAACCCTATATCCATATAGTAAATATTATCTATATAGTTATTCATTTATTAAAGAACTTCTGGACTGTGGTCACTTCAAGAATATGAAAGTAGAGCGAAACTACAAAGGTGATAATGCAGGCGGAGGTCGTTTGGACTATGCCGAGGGACAATTCCCTTGTGGTCACCATGGAACTCTTCTTTCCTATAAGATAGAAGACACACAACTATCAACACATTCTTCGCTGTTGATTGCAGCACCTCATTTGGTCAACAAAGTTAGTTTCCAAAATACATAGGCAAGGGAATGGTAACACCCAGCTGTAAATGTATTCATGAGTTGCCAGGAGGACTGGCTGAGGAACAGAGCAGAGTTCATGGAAAACATGCTCCAGAACTGTTATTTTATGGTGTATACAAGTATTTCCTATAACAGACAGTTTAGGAGTTGTCCACTATCTTTCACAGGCCTTTGACTCACTCACGCAGGCCGCAGTTGTAGCGCACAGTCTCACCGGGATGAAGCAGCATAAGGTAAGGTGCACAATACAGATAGTCTTCTAGTCTCCTATCAGTCACAGTTCAAGCCCCATGTCACCAGTACTACTGCATTTTTAAAGCCAGCTCACGTACAGTGAGAAACGAAAAATTCCTAAAGTTGAGTCTGAGACGCCTTAGAAGTATGTGGAGAAGATTTTATATACAATAAAAGACTCATCCAAATGTTGCCCTTACAGAGGTATCAGTGGTGTACTTGCTACACAGGCGGCCCTATGTGACAGCTGGCCTGGCCTTGTGCACATACTGGCCACTACCACACAGAGGAGCACCGTGGCAAAGAGATTTTTGCAGCTGTTTCTGCGAATGAATAACTATGTAAATTCATATGCACACAAAGAGCTCCCTAGTGGTGGCTGCAAGCAGCGGTTTAAACATGTACTGAACTGTAGCAAAGAGAAGCGGTGGAAATTTATTAAAACCAGCGATTGACTACACACCAGTCTTAATCAAACAAATTTATGGCAATTTTATAGAATAAATACATTAAAAATGTAACTTTCAGGATGAATGCCATAATTTTTCTGACATATACAGCTGTGTTGCACTGAATTTACAATATCTGGCACAATAACAATGGTTAAACACAACATTTAGTGACTTACAGGCGATGTGTCCTCAGGTTATCATCCCTTTCCTTCTCATCTGGTTCAGACTACCATGGTGACTTCCCCAGCCACAACTTATATAAAATAGATACAGGAGGAGAGCGGGAAAAATGTTCCGTTGTCCCTGCCAGTGCCAGATGCTCAACTGTATCTGCATTCTGTGGCTAGTAGCTAAATTAAGAATGCCCCTTCCCAAATGAATGTCTGTTAATGGTCATAGTTGGGCCTGATGTTTGTTTACTGTCACTTTTCCAAGGTTTTCTTTACTAATAGTTTTTGTCTCCCTTTTTGCCACACCCTAGAATATGCTTTGTTTAGAAAACAAAAATATTAATAAGTCACAAAAAAATGCACCAAAAGTAGAAAAGAAAGAAAAGATAATCACTTCAAAAAGTTTGTAGATATGATATGGCGGCCCATGTCCACCGCTGCCCTGTTCCCCCAGGCAGGCACTCATCCTTTGTCTGTTATAGTTACAGTATTCGGTCATGCAGGCCAGGGCGTTGGTGTCCTGTGTGTATTAGGGATTGCAATCCGGTGAAGACCTGTCTGCAGGCGCTGCTAGGAGTTAATCTCCTGCTGTGTGTCAGCACTTTGAGGATTTTGCCCAGAGGCCACATGTTTGTCTAAAAACTGGTCCTAGTTTGCACAGCTCTTATGATGTTTCTGAGTTAGGGAAGCAGCCAGAGGCTTGCTGTGCTCTGCTGTTTCTGTAGCCTTTATATGCACTTGCAATGGGAGCTACTGAAGCAGCATGCGTGGCGCTCTGGTGTTTCCCCGCCCTGGTTGTCAGCACTGTGTCATCATCACCTTAGAGTTGACCTGAGGTGAAGAGGTAGCCCTCAATGCAGATGTTTTTATGATACTCCATACCATGTTTTTTAAGATGGTTCCCTCCTAATCACTCTGGTCAACTTCCTAGCACTATAATTCTACTTGCCTCACGTCTTGTATGTCATTGCCTTACCTAGTAAATTGTATGGTCACTAGATGGCAGTGTTACATTTAGTGTAAATTCCTGTTTTGCTATGTCTTTAAAGTAAAAAGAGTTCAGTGTTCATGCAGTTACCGAGCGCGGAGGTCCAGCCAAACCTCACAGACTGTCTGCTTGTCCTTTGTTTAGCCTCAGAAAGTATTTCTAACAGGTTATGGGCCCAGGACATGCTACAGAAGCCCAGGATAT
>JAKVIS010006745.1:0-10027 GCA_033119425.1 Bufotes viridis
GAGAGGTCCGACAGCAAGGAATCACGCGTCATATCACCCACCACTGGAGAAGGCGACTTTCAGTTATTTCGGCCCAGCACCCAGACAGAGGAGAGAGGTCCCACAGCAAGGAATCACGCGTCATATCACCCACCACTGGAGAAGGCCACATTCAGTTATTTCGGCCCCAGCACCCAGACAGAGGAGAGAGGTCCCACAGCAAGGAATCATGCGTCATATCACCCACCACTAGAGAAGGCCACTTTCAGTTATTTCGGCCCAGCACCCAGACAGAGGAGAGAGGTCCCACAGCAAGGAATACGTGCGTCATATTACCCACCACTGGAGAAGGCCACTTTCAGTTATTTCGGCCCAGCACCCAGACAGAGGAGAGAGGTCCCACAGCAAGGAATCATGCGTCATATCACCCACCACTGGAGAAGGCCACTTTCAGTTATTTCGGACCCAGCACCCAGACAGAGGAGAGAGGTCCCACAGCAAGGAATCATGCGTCATATCACCCACCACTGGAGAAGGCCACTTTCAGTTATTTCGGCCCAGCACCCAGACAGAGGAGAGAGGTCCCACAGCAAGGAATCATGCGTCATATCACCCACCACTGGAGAAGGCCACTTTCAGTTATTTCGGCGCCAGCACCCAGACAGAGGAGAGAGGTCCCACAGCAAGGAATCATGCGTCATATCACCCACCACTGGAGAAGGCCACTTTCAGTTATTTCGGACCCAGCACCCAGACAGAGGAGAGAGGTCCCACAGCAAGGAATCATGCGTCATATCACCCACCACTGGAGAAGGCCACTTTCAGTTATTTCGGCCCCAGCACCCAGACAGAGGAGAGAGGTCCCACAGCAAGGAATCATGTCGTCATATCACCCACCACTGAGAAGGCCACTTTCAGTTATTTCGGCCCCAGCACCCAGACAGAGGGAGAGGTTCATTCAACTTTGGGTTGCACCGCAAGATCATGGTAAAGTTAAAAAAATGAGGATTCAATAAAGAAGTGCCCCGGAGTACAAGAATACATGGTTGAGGGGGAGGCAGTTATAAATGTCTATTCTGCACAAGGGAGGCACAGGTCCTGTGGGATCCATGCCTGGTTCATTTTTATGAACGCCAGCTTGTCCACGTTGGCTGTGGACAGGCGGCTGCGCTTGTCAGTAATGACGCCCTGCCGTGCTGAATACACGTTCAGACAAAACGCTAGCCGCCAGGCAGGCCAGCACCTCCAAGGCATAAAATGCTAACTCTGGCCACGTGGACAATTTGGAGACCCAGAAGTTGAATGGGGCCGAACCATCAGTCAGTACGTGGAGGGGTGTGCAGACGCACTGTTCAACCATGTTAGTGAAATGCTGCCTCCTGCTAACACGCTCCGTATCAGGTGGTGGTGCAGTTAGCTGTGGCGTGGAGACAAAACTTTTCCACATTTCTGCCATGCTAACCCTGCCCTCAGAGGAGCTGGCCGTGACACAGCTGCGTTGGCGACCTCTTGCTCCTCCTCTGCCTTCGCCTTGGGCTTCCACCTGTTCCCCTGTGACATTTGGGAATGCTCTCAGGAGCGCGTCTACCAGCGTGCGCTTGTACTCCAAGCATCTTCCTATCACGCTCCAGTGCAGGAAGTAAGGTGGGCACATTGTCTTTGTACCGGGATCCAGCAGGGTGGCAACCCAGTAGTCCGCACACGTTAAAATGTGGGCAACTCTGCTGTCGTTGCGCAGGCACTGCAGCATGTAGTCGCTCATGTGTGCCAGGCTCCCCAGAGGTAAGGACAAGCTGTCCTCTGTGGGAGGCGTATCGTCATCGTCCTCCGTATCCCCCCAGCCACGCACCAGTGATGGGCCTGAGCTGTGTCGGGTGCCACCCCGCTGTGAACCTGCTTCATCCTCATCCTCCTCCACCTCCTCCTCATCCTCCTCGTCCTCCAGTAGTGGGCCCTGGCTGGCCACATTTGTACCTGGCCTCTGCTGTTGCAAAAACCTCCCTCTGAGCCACTTCTAACAGACTGGCCTGAAAGTGCTAAAAATGACCCTCATCCTCCTCCTCCTCCTCCTGGGCCACCTCCTCTTCCATCATCGCCCTAAGCGTTTCTCAAGGAGACATAGAAGTGGTATTGTAACGCTGATAACGGTGTCATCGCCACTGGCCATGTTGGTGGAGTACTCGAAACAGCGCAACAGGGCACACAGGTCTCGCATGGAGGCCCAATCATTGGTGGTGAAGTGGTGCTGTTCAGCAGTGCGACTGACGCGCGCGTGCTGCAGCTGAAACTCCACTATGGCCTGCTGCTGCTCGCACAGTCTCTCCAGCATGTGTAAGGTGGAGTTCCACCTGGCTGGGCACGCCGCATATGAGGCGGTGAGCCGGAAGGCCGGTTACGCTGTAGCGCAGACAGGCGAAGCAGCGGCAGGATGTGAACGCCGGAAGCGTGCACAGACGGCCCTGCACTTTATGCAGCAGCTCTGACATGTCGGGGTAGTTGTGAATGAACTTCTGCACCACCAAAATCAGCACATGCGCCAGGCAAGGGATGTGCGCCAAACCGGCTAGTCCCAGAGCTGCAACGAGATTTCGCCCATTATCGCACACCACCAGGCCGGGCTTGAGGCCCACCGGCAGAAACCACTCGTCGGTCTGTTGTTCAATACCCCGCCACAACTCCTGCGCGGTGTGGGGCCTGTCCCCCAAACATATGAGTTTCAGAATGGCCTGCTGACGCTACCCAGGCTGTGCTGAAGTTGGTGGTGAAGGTGTGGGCTGACTGGATGAGCTGGTGGAAGCAGAGGAGGAGGAAGCCGAGTAGGAGGAGGAGGCTACAGGAGGCAAAGAATGATGCCCTGCGATCCTTGGCGGCGGAAGGACGTGCGCCAAGGAACTTCCGCCTGCGGCCCAGCCGCCACTACATTTACCCAGTGTGCAGTTAGGGAGATATAGCTTCCCTGGCCGTGCTTACTGGTCCACGTATCTGTGGTTAGGTGGACCTTGCCACAGATGGCGTTGCGCAGTGCACACTTGATTTTATCGGATACTTGGTTGTGCAGGGAATGGCACGGCTGTCTTGGAGAAGTAGTGGCGGCTGGGAACAACATACTGTGGGACAGCCATGGCCATCAGCTGTTTGAAGCTGTTCAGTGTCCACCAGCCTGAATGACAGCATTTCAAAGGCCAGTAGTTTAGAAATGCTGGCATTCAGGCCCAGGGCTCGAGGGTGGCTAGGTGGGAATTTACGCTTTCTCTCCAAGGTTTGTGAGATGGAGAGCTGAACGCTGCCGTGTGACATGGTGGAGATGCTTGGTGACGAGGTGGTGTTGTCGGTGGCACATCCTCTGTTTGGTGGGCGGCAGGTGCCAACATTCCTCCCGAGGCGGAGGAAGAGGCCGAGGCAGCAGCAGAAGAGGGAGCAGGGGGAGCCAGAGTGAGTTCCTTGCTTTTAAGGTGTTTACTCCACTGCAGTTCATGCTTTGCATGTAGATGCCTGGTCATGCAGGTTGTGCTAAGGTTCAGAACGTTAATGCCTCGCTTCAGGCTCTGATGGCACAGCGTGCAAACCACTCGGTCTTGTCGTCAGCACATTGTTTAAAGAAGTGCCATGCCAGGGAACTCCTTGAAGCTGCCTTTGGGGTGCTCGGTCCCTGGTGGCGGTGGCCAGTAGCAGGCGAACTCTCTGGCGGCGGCTGTTCTGCTTTTGTCCCCTGCTCCTCTTTTGCTACGCTGTTGGCTCGGTCTCACCACTGCCTCTTCCTCTGAACTATGAAAGTCAGTGGCACAACCTTCATTCCATGTGGGGTCTAGGACCTCATCATCCCCTGCATCGTCTTCCACACAGTCTTCCTCCCTGACCTCCTGTTCGGGTCTGCACACTGCAGAAAGACGCAGCAGTTGGCACCTGTGTTTCGTCATCATCAGAGACGTGAGGACTCTGATGAGGTGGTATTCCCATGTCCTCATCATCAGGAAACATCAGTGGTTGTGCATCAGTGCATTCTATGTCTTCCACCACTGGGGAAGGGCTAGGTGGATTCCCTGGGAAACCCTGCCAGCAGAGTCTTCAAACAGCATAAGAGACTGCTGCATAACTTGAGGCTCAGACAGTTTCCTGATATGCATGGTGGTGATTAGAGATGGCCCGAACTATCGCCCGACGAACAGTTCCCGCGAACATAGCTTGTTCGCTGCTCGCCACAGTGGGCGAACACATGCGATGTTCGGGTCCGCCTCTATACATCATCATTGAGCAAACTTTGACCCTGTACCTCACAGTCAGCAGACACATTCCAGCCAATCAGCAGCATACCCTCCCTCCCAGACCCTCCCATCTCCTGAACAGCATCTATTTTAGATTCATTCGGAATAGCAGTCTTAGTGAGAGGAGGGAGAGTGTAGTTGCTGCTGATTTAATAGGGAAATCGATAGCTAGGATAGTGAATTCAGTGTCCACTCCAGTCCTGAAAGACTCATCTGATCTCTGCTGTAAGGACAGCGTCCTGACAGCATCCCAAAAAGCCCTTTTTAGGGCTGCAACATTAGTCTGCTTTTTTTTTTTTTTCTCCATATACATATTGCAGTTGCCTGGCCTGCCTGTGTGTGAGGAGCTGCAGGCCCACAGACTGTAGTGTGCCCACTGCCAGTGCCCACCCCTGTCATCCCATGTGGCACAGGACTTTGCATCAAAAAAAGGCATTTCATTTTTACACTTTAATCTAAGGTTGTTGCCTGCCAGTGTGTGTCAGGCTGACTTCCACTGACTGTAGTGTGCCCACTGCCAGTGCCCACCACTCATACCGGCTGGCACAGGACTTTGCATAAAAAGGCATTTCATTTTTACACTTTAGTGTAATTTCAGTTGCTTGCCTGCTGCTAGTGTGTGTCAGGCCGACTTCCTCTGACTGTAGTGTGCCCACTGCCAGTGCCAACCACTGATACCGGGTGGCACAGTACTTTGCATCAAAAAAGGCATTTAATTTTTCCACTTTAGTGTAATTTCAGTTGCTTGCCTGCTGCCAGTGTGTGTCAGGCCGACTTCCACTGAATGTAGTGTGCCCACTGCCAGTGCCAACCACTGATACCGGGTGGCACAGTACTTGCATCAAAAAAGGCATTTAATTTTACACATTAGTCTAATTTCAGTTGCTTGCCTGCTGCCAGTGTGTGTCAGGCCCACTTCCACAGACTGTAGTGTGCCCACTGCCAGTGCCAACCACTGATACCGGGTGGCACAGTAGCTTCGCCGATAAAAAGGCATTTAATTTTTACACATTAGTCTAAATTCAGTTGCTTGCCTGCTGCCAGTGTGTGTCAGGCCCACTTCCACAGACTGTAGTGTGCCCACTGCCAGTGACAACCACTGATACCAGGTGGCACAGTAGCTTGTCGATAAATAAGGCATTTAATTTTAGACATTAGTCTAAATTCAGTTGCTTGCCAGCTGCCAGTGTGTGCCAGGCCCACTTTCACTGACTGTAGTGTGCCCACTGCCAGTGCCCACCACTGATACCGGGTGGCACAGTAGCTTGCCGATAATAAAGGCATTTAATTTTTAGACAGTAGTATAAATTCAGTTGCTTGCCTGCTGCCAGTGTGTTTCAGGCCTACTTCCACAGAATGTAGTGTGACCACTGCCAGTGCCAACCACTGATACCGGGTGGCACAGTAGCTTGAAGATAAATAAGGCATTTAATTTTTAGACAGTAGTCTAAATTCAGTTGCTTGCCAGCTGCCAGTGTGTGCCAGGCCCACTTTCACTGACTGTAGTGTGCCCACTGCCAGTGCCCACTACTGATACCGGGTGGCACAGTAGCTTGCCGATAATAAAGGCATTTAATTTTTAGACAGTAGTCTAAATTCAGTTGCTTGCCTGCTGCCAGTGTGTTTCAGGCCCACTTCCACAGAATGTAGTGTGACCACTGCCAGTGCCAACCACTGATACCGGGTGGCACAGTAGCTTGAAGATAAATTAGGCATTTAATTTTTAGACAGTAGTCTAAATTCAGTTGCTTGCCTGCTGCCAGTGTGTGTCAGGCCCACTTCCACAGACTGTAGTGTGCCCACTGCCAGTGCCAACCACTGATACCGGGTGGCACAGTAGCTTGCCGATAAATAAGGCATTTAATTTTTACACAGTCTAATTTCAGTTGCTTGCCTGCTGCCAGTGTGTGTCAGGCCCACTTCCACTGACTGTAGCGTGCCCAGTGCCAGTGCCAACCACTGATACCAGGTGGCACAGTAGCTTGCCGATAAATAAGGCATTTCATTTTTAGACAGTAGTCTAAATTCAGTTGCTTGCCTGCTGCCAGTGTGTGTCAGGCCCACTTCCATTGACTGTAGTGTGCCCACTGCCAGTGCCAAACACTGATACCGGGTGGCACAGTAGCTTGCCGATAAATAAGGCATTTAATTTTTGCACAGTCTAATTTCAGTTGCTTGCCTGCTGCCAGTGTGTGTCAGGCCCACTTCCACAGACTGTAGTGTGCCCACTGCCAGTGCCAACCACTGATACCAGGTGGCACAGAAGCTTGCCGATAAATAAGGCATTTAATTTTTAGACAGTAGTCTAAATTCAGTTGCTTGCCTGCTGCCAGTCTGTGTCAGGCCCACTTCCACTGACCTTAGGGTGCCCACTGCCAGTGCCAACCACTGATACCGGGTGGCACAGTAGCTTGCCGATAAATAAGGCATTTAATTTTTAGACAGTAGTCTAAATTCAGTTGCTTGCCTGCTGCCAGTGTGTTTCAGGCCCACTTCCACAGACTGTAGTGTGCCCACTGCCAGTGCCAACCACTGATACCGGGTGGCACATTAGCTTGCCGATAAATAAGGCATTTAATTTTTAGACAGTAGTCTAAATTCAGTTGCTTGCCTGCTGCCAGTGTGTGTCAGGCCCACTTCCACAGACTGTAGTGTGCCCACTGCCAGTGCCAACCACTGATACCGGGTGGCACAGTAGCTTGCCGATAAATAAGCCATTTAATTTTTACACATTAGTCTAATTTCAGTTGCTTGACTGCTGCCAGTGTGTGTCAGGCCCACTTCCACAGACTGTAGTGTGCCCACTGCCAATGCCAACCACTGATTCCAGGTGGCACAGAAGCTTGCCGATAAATAAGGCATTTAATTTTTAGACAGTAGTCTAAATTCAGTTGCTTGCCTGCTGCCAGTCTGTGTCAGGCCCACTTCCACTGACTGTAGTGTGCCCACTGCCAGTGCCAACAGCTGATACCGGGTGGCACAGTAGCTTGCCGATAAAAAAGGCATTTCATTTTTAGACAGTAGTGTAAATTCAGTTGCTTGCCTGCTGCCAGTGTGTTTCAGGCCAACTTCCACAGACTGTAGTGTGCCCACTGCCAGTGCCAACCACTGATACCGGGTGGCACAGTAGCTTGCCGATAAATAAGGCATTTAATTTTTAGACAGTAGTCTAAATTCAGTTGCTAGCCTGCTGCCAGTGTGTGTCAGGCCCACTTCCACAGACAGTAGTGTGCCCACTGCCAGTGCCAACCACTGATACCGGGTGGCACAGTAGCTTGCCGATAAAAAAGGCATTTATTTTTTAGACAGTAGTCTAAATTCAGTTGCTTGGCTGCTGCCAGTGTGTTTCAGGCCCACTTCCACAGACTGTAGTGTGCCCACTGCCAGTGCCAACCACTGATACCGGGTGGCACAGTAGCTTGCCGATAAATAAGGCATTTAATTTTTACACAGTCTAATTTCAGTTGCTTGCCTGCTGCCAGTGTGTGTCAGGCCCACTTCCACAGACTGTAGTGTGCCCACTGCCAGTGCCAACCACTGATACCGGGTGGCACAGTAGCTTGCCGATAAAAAGGTATTTAATTTTTAGACAGTAGTCTAAATTCAGTTGCTTGCCTGCTGCCAGTGTGTGTCAGGCCCACTTCCACAGACTGTAGTGTGCCCACTGCCAGTGCCAACCACTGATACCGGGTGGCACAGTAGCTTGCCGATAAAAAAGGCATTTCATTTTTACACATTAGTCTAATTTCAGTTGCTTGCCTGCTGCCAGTGTGTGTCAGGCCCACTTCCACAGACTGTAGTGTGCCCAGTGCAAGTGCCAACCACTGATACCGGGTGGCACAGTAGCTTGCCGATAAATAAGCCATTTAATTTTTACACATTAGTCTTATTTCAGTTGCTTGCCTGCTGCCAGTGTGTGTCAGGCCCACTTCCACAGACTGTAGTGTGCCCACTGCCAGTGCCAACCACTGATACCGGGTGGCACAGTAGCTTGCCGGTAATAAAGGCATTTAATTTTTAGACAGTAGTCTAAATTCAGTTGCTTGCCTGCTGCCAGTGTGTATCAGGCCCACTTCCACAGACTGTAGTGTGCCCACTGCCAGTGCCAACCACTGATACCGGGTGGCACAGTAGCTTGCCGATAAAAAAGGCATTTAATTTTTAGACAGTAGTCTAAATTCAGTTGCTTGCCTGCTGCCAGTGTGTTTCAGGCCCACTTCCACAGACTGTAGTGTGCCCACTGCCAGTGCCAACCACTGATACCGGGTGGCACAGTAGCTTGCCGATAAATAAGGCATTTAATTTTTACACAGACTAATTTCAGTTGCTTGCCTGCTGCCAGTGTGTGTCAGGCCCACTTCCACTGACTGTAGCGTGCCCACTGCCAGTGCCAACCACTGATACCAGGTGGCACAGTAGCTTGCCGATAAATAAGGCATTTCATTTTTAGACAGTAGTCTAAATTCAGTTGCTTGCCTGCTGCCAGTGTGTGTCAGGCCCACTTCCATTGACTGTAGTGTGCCCACTGCCAGTGCCAACCACTGATACCGGGTGGCACAGTAGCTTGCCGATAAAAAAGGCATTTAATTTTTGCACAGTCTAATTTCAGTTGCTTGCCTGCTGCCAGTGTGTGTCAGGCCCACTTCCACAGACTGTAGTGTGCCCACTGCCAGTGCCAACCACTGATACCGGGTGGCACAGTAGCTTGCCGATAAATAAGGCATTTAATTTTTAGACAGTAGTCTAAATTCAGTTGCTTGCCTGCTGCCAGTCTGTGTCAGGCCCACTTCCACTGACCTTAGTGTGCCCACTGCCAACCACTGATACCGGGTGGCACAGTACCTTGCCGATAAATAAGGCATTTAATTTTTACACATTAGTCTAATTTCAGTTGCTTGCCTGCTGCCAGTGTGTTTCAGGCCCACTTCCACAGACTGTAGTGTGCCCACTGCCAGTGCCAACCACTGATACCAGGTGGCACAGAAGCTTGCCGATAAATAAGGCATTTAATTTTTAGACAGTAGTCTAAATTCAGTTGCTTGCCTGCTGCCAGTCTGTGTCAGGCCCACTTCCACTGACCTTAGTGTGCCCACTGCCAGTGCCAACCACTGATACCGGGTGGCACAGTAGCTTGCCGATAAATAAGGCATTTAATTTTTACACATTAGTCTAATTTCAGTTGCTTGCCTGCTGCCAGTGTGTGTCAGGCCCACTTCCACAGACTGTAGTGTGCCCACTGCCAGTGCCCACCACTGATACCGGGTGGCACAGTAGCTTGCCGGTAATAAAGGCATTTAATTTTTAGACAGTAGTCTAAATTCAGTTGCTTGCCTGCTGCCAGTGTGTATCAGGCCCACTTCCACAGACTGTAGTGTGCCCACTGCCAGTGCCAACCACTGATACCGGGTGGCACAGTAGCTTGCCGATAAATAAGGCATTTAATTTTTAGACAGTAGTCTAAATTCAGTTGCTTGCCTGCTGCCAGTGTGTGTCAGGGACACTTCCACTGACTGTAGTGTGCCCACTGCCAGTGCCCACCACTGATACCGGGTGGCACAGCAGCTTGCCGATAATAAAGGCATTTAATTTTTAGACAGTAGTCAAATTTCAGTTGCTTGCCTGCTGCCAGTGTGTTTCAGGCCACCTTCCACAGACTGTAGTGTGCCCACTGCCAGTGCCAACCACTGATACCGGGTGGCACAGTAGCTTGCCGATAAATAAGGCATTTCATTTTTAGAAAGAAGTCTAAATTCAGTTGCTTGCCTGCTGCCAGTGTGTGTCAGGCC
>JAKVIS010006751.1:0-10029 GCA_033119425.1 Bufotes viridis
CTCCTATTGGCCCACTGACCACTGAGGAATGTGTGGTGAACTGGCAGGAGACCAGTCTGAGTGAATGCTGAACCAGAAGTAAAGGGAGACCAGTCTGGAGTGAATATGAACCAGAAGTAAGGAGACCAGTCTGAGTGAATACAAACCAGGACTAAAGAACACCACAAGCATTTTTTTTTCCTTTAATCCACTCGAAGTGAACAGAAAAAGTAGGCCTATGGAATGTAACAAACCACCAAGGAAATAAACGCAAGGCTGAAAAGAAAACAGCTATGTTTATCGGGAGAATGGTATCAGAGCGGTGTGCTGACTGCCCTAGTGAAAATACTGAGTAACCATGATGTAGCAATGAAAAGGAAAACGCACCTTCAAGTGGAAGCAGAGTATAGCACATGATGTAAGAACAGGTGGTGAATGCAGCTCTGGATGTGAGCAGTGCCTAAAACATGATATGTGCACAGCTCTGAGCATGAAGAGCAAGGTATAACGCAGCCGTATGAATGCAAGGTGTAAATGCAGACACATGAACGCAGCTCTAGTAGTGAATGGAGTATAGAACAAGGTGTAAATGCAGACACATGAATGAATGGAGTATAGGACAAGGTGTAAATGCAGACACATGAACGCAGCTCTAGTAGTGAATGGAGTATAGGACAAGGTGTGAAATGCAGACACATGAACGCAGCTCTGAAGTAGTGAATGAGAGTATAGGACAAGGTGTAAATGCAGACGCATGAACGCAGCTCTAGTAGTGAATGGAGTATAGGACAAGGTGTAAATGCAGACGCATGAACGCAGCTCTAGTAGTGAATGGAGTATAGGACAAGGTGTAAATGCAGACACATGAACGCAGCTCTAGTAGTGAATGGAGTATAGGACAAGGTGTAAATGCAGACGCATGAACGCAGCTCTAGTAGTGAATGGAGTATAGGACAAGGTGTAAATGCAGACACATGACCGCAGCTCTAGTAGTGAATGGAGTATAGGACAAGGTGTAAATGCAGACACATGAGCGCAGCTCTAGTAGTGAATGGAGTATAGGACAAGGTGTAAATGCAGACACATGAGCGCAGCTCTAGTAGTGAATGGAGTATAGGACAAGGTGTAAATGCAGACACATGAGCGCAGCTCTAGTAGTGAATGGAGTATAGGACAAGGTGTAAATGCAGACATGACGCAGCTCTAGTAGTGAATGGAGTATAGGACAAGGTGTAAATGCAGACACATGAGCGCAGCTCTAGTAGTGAATGGAGTATAGGACAAGGTGTAAATGCAGACACATGAACGCAGCTCTAGTAGTGAATGGAGTATAGGACAAGGTGTGAAATGCAGACACATGAGCGCAGCTCTAGTAGTGAATGGAGTATAGGACAAGGTGTAAATGCAGACGCATGACGCAGCTCTAGTAGTGAATGGAGTATAGGACAAGGTGTAAATGCAGACGCATGAACGCAGCTCTAGTAGTGAATGGAGTATAGGACAAGGTGTAAATGCAGACACATGAACGCAGCTCTAGTAGTGAATGGAGTATAGGACAAGGTGTAAATGCAGACACATGAACGCAGCTCTAGTAGTGAATGGAGTATAGGACAAGGTGTAAATGCAGACACATGAGCGCAGCTCTAGTAGTGAATGGAGTATAGGACAAGGTGTAAATGCAGACACATGAGCGCAGCTCTAGTAGTGAATGGAGTATAGGACAAGGTGTAAATGCAGGCACATGAGCGCAGCTCTAGTAGTGAATGGAGTATAGGACAAGGTGTAAATGCAGACACATGAGCGCAGCTCTAGTAGTGAATGGAGTATAGGACAAGGTGTAAATGCAGACGCATGAGCGCAGCTCTAGTAGTGAATGGAGTATAGGACAAGGTGTAAATGCAGACACATGAGCGCAGCTCTAGTAGTGAATGGAGTATAGGACAAGGTGTAAATGCAGACACATGAGCGCAGCTCTAGTAGTGAATGGAGTATAGGACAAGGTGTAAATGCAGACACATGAGCGCAGCTCTAGTAGTGAATGGAGTATAGGACAAGGTGTAAATGCAGACACATGAGCGCAGCTCTAGTAGTGAATGGAGTATAGGACAAGGTGTAAATGCAGACACATGAACGCAGCTCTAGTAGTGAATGGAGTATAGGACAAGGTGTAAATGCAGACACATGAGCGCAGCTCTAGTAGTGAATGGAGTATAGGACAAGGTGTAAATGCAGACACATGAACGCAGCTCTAGTAGTGAATGGAGTATAGGACAAGGTGTAAATGCAGACACATGAACGCAGCTCTAGTAGTGAATGGAGTATAGGACAAGGTGTAAATGCAGACACATGAGCGCAGCTCTAGTAGTGAATGGAGTATAGGACAAGGTGTAAATGCAGACACATGAACGCAGCTCTAGTAGTGAATGGAGTATAGGACAAGGTGTAAATGCAGACACATGAGCGCAGCTCTAGTAGTGAATGGAGTATAGGACAAGGTGTAAATGCAGACACATGAGCGCAGCTCTAGTAGTGAATGGAGTATAGGACAAGGTGTAAATGCAGACGCATGAGCGCAGCTCTAGTAGTGAATGGAGTATAGGACAAGGTGTAAATGCAGACACATGAGCGCAGCTCTAGTAGTGAATGGAGTATAGGACAAGGTGTAAATGCAGACGCATGAACGCAGCTCTAGTAGTGAATGGAGTATAGGACAAGGTGTAAATGCAGACACATGACCGCAGCTCTAGTAGTGAATGGAGTATAGGACAAGGTGTAAATGCAGACACATGAGCGCAGCTCTAGTAGTGAATGGAGTATAGGACAAGGTGTAAATGCAGACACATGAGCGCAGCTCTAGTAGTGAATGGAGTATAGGACAAGGTGTAAATGCAGACACATGAGCGCAGCTCTAGTAGTGAATGGAGTATAGGACAAGGTGTAAATGCAGACACATGAACGCAGCTCTAGTAGTGAATGGAGTATAGGACAAGGTGTAAATGCAGACACATGAGCGCAGCTCTAGTAGTGAATGGAGTATAGGACAAGGTGTAAATGCGGACACATGAGCGCAGCTCTAGTAGTGAATGGGTATAGGACAAGGTGTAAATGCAGACACATGAACGCAGCTCTAGTAGTGAATGGAGTATAGGACAAGGTGTAAATGCAGACACATGAGCGCAGCTCTAGTAGTGAATGGAGTATAGGACAAGGTGTAAATGCAGACACATGAACGCAGCTCTAGTAGTGAATGGAGTATAGGACAAGGTGTAAATGCAGACACATGAGCGCAGCTCTAGTAGTGAATGGAGTATAGGACAAGGTGTAAATGCAGACACATGAACGCAGCTCTAGTAGTGAATGGAGTATAGGACAAGGTGTAAATGCAGACACATGAGACGCAGCTCTAGTAGTGAATGGAGTATAGGACAAGGTGTAAATGCAGACACATGAGCGCAGCTCTAGTAGTGAATGGAGTATAGGACAAGGTGTAAATGCAGACACATGAGCATAGCTCTAGTAGTGAATGGAGTATAGGACAAGGTGTAAATGCAGACACATGAACGCTAGCTCTAGTAGTGAATGGAGTATAGGACAAGGTGTAAATGCATGAACGCAGCTCTAGTAGTGAATGGAGTATAGGACAAGGTGTAAATGCAGATGCATGAGCGCAGCTCTAGTAGTGAATGGAGTATAGGACAAGGTGTAAATGCAGACACATGAGCGCAGCTCTAGTAGTGAATGGAGTATAGGACAAGGTGTAAATGCAGACACATGAGCGCAGCTCTAGTAGTGAATGGAGTATAGGACAAGGTGTAAATGCAGACACATGAGCGCAGCTCTAGTAGTGAATGGAGTATAGGACAAGGTGTAAATGCGGACATGAGACGCAGCTCTAGTAGTGAATGGAGTATAGGACAAGGTGTAAATGCAGACACATGAACGCAGCTCTAGTAGTGAATGGAGTATAGGACAAGGTGTAAATGCAGACACATGAACGCAGCTCTAGTAGTGAATGGAGTATAGGACAAGGTGTAAATGCAGACACATGAACGCAGCTCTAGTAGTGAATGGAGTATAGGACAAGGTGTAAATGCAGACACATGAATGCAGCTCTAGTAGTGAATGGAGTATAGGACAAGGTGTAAATGCAGACACATGAACGCAGCTCTAGTAGTGAATGGAGACGCATGAACGCAGCTCTAGTAGTGAATGGAGTATAGGACAAGGTGTAAATGCAGACACACGGACGTAGCTTTGAAGGTAACAAACCTAACCACGATCATTCAACCATTAGCGCCCAACCCCCTTCACCCCAGAGCGCTACAAGTCACGGACCGTGTAACCAACTCCGATCCTACCGTGAAAGCCAGCACTCGCCTGGCACCTTCTGCCATTGCCCAGCCGTGAACAAGCCGTCACACGATGCTGCGTTTTTTTTTTTTCATATTAAATGACCATTGATAAGCGACCTTTCAAAAAAGAAGTGAAAATACACTTATGCGCCCAGTTCAGGCACAAAAAAGCCGCACCTCGAGAGCCTTAAAATCAGATTCAGGATGTGCGGAGAGCGCGGTGACAACTCCGGTGGCACTGCCGTGGCTGCCCTCAGTGTTGTCAGCTGACATGGCGGAGAGCTGCGATTTCCCTGCCATGTGATGTGAAGGTAACGAACAGTCTTCTTCTCCCAGGTCATCGTTCCCGTCCTGGCCAATCAGAAGAACCATCAGAACTGGCCGCAGGTCGTGTCCCAGGACGTCATGCGTCACGTCAACAGCCTGAAAAGCACCACCTTTGTAATGGCGGGCCAGGTGCGGGGGAAGACGCTGCTGCCGCTGCCTTCAGGGTCCGAGAGGGTGGAGTACATCGAGTACGAGAGCGAGAAGAAGTAAGTGGAGGCTCCTGGTACGCAGGGGGGCAGTGTATGGGTACTGTGCTGGTTTATATAAGAAGTGTATAACATGAGAGGGAGAGGAAATCTAAACCGTCACTTCCCTCACAGAATAGGACCACATTATAAGCACAGAGGATTTCAGGAGAGGAGTGTGCTGATCCTGGTGAGGTCACAGACTGAGAGTTACATAGTGGAAAGAAGCAGGGTCCTCCCAGCAGCACAGAGGGTTTCAGGAGAGGAGTGTGCTGATCCTGGGGAGGTCACAGACTGAGAGTTACATAGTGGAAAGAAGCAGGGTCCTCCCAGCAGCACAGAGGGTTTCAGGAGAGGAGTGTGCTGATCCTGGGGAGGTCACAGACTGAGAGTTACATAGTGGAAGGAGCAGGGTCCTCCCAGCAGCACAGAGGATTTCAGGAGAGGAGTGTGCTGATCTTGTGGAGGTCACAGGATTAGAGTAACATAGTGGAAGGAGCAGGGTCCTCCCAGCAGCGCAGAGGATTTCAGGAGAGGAGTGTGACGATCCTGTGGAGGTCACAGGCTGAGAGTTACATAGTGGAAGGAGCAGGGTCCTCCCAGCAGCACAGAGGATTTCAGGAGAATAGTGTGCTGATCCTGGTGAGGTCACAGACTGAGAGTTACATAGTGGAAAGAAGCAGGGTCCTCCCAGCAGCACAGAGGGTTTCAGGAGAGGAGTGTGCTGATCCTGTGGAGGTCACAGGACTGAGAGTTACATAGTGGAAGGAGCAGGGTCCTCCCAGCAGCACAGAGGGTTTCAGGAGAGGAGTGTGCTGATCCTGGGGAGGTCACAGACTGAGAGTTACATAGTGGAAGGAGCAGGGTCCTCCCAGCAGCACAGAGGATTTCAGGAGAGGAGTGTGCTGATCTTGTGGAGGTCACAGGATTAGAGTAACATAGTGGAAGGAGCAGGGTCCTCCCAGCAGCGCAGAGGATTTCAGGAGAGGAGTGTGACGATCCTGTGGAGGTCACAGGCTGAGAGTGACATAGTGGAAGGAGCAGGGTCCTCCCAGCAGCACAGAGGATTTCAGGAGAGGAGTGTGCTGATCTTGTGGAGGTCACAGGCTGAGAGTTACATAGTGGAAGGAGCAGGGTCTCCCAGCAGCACAGAGGATTTCAGGAGAGCAGTGCGCTGATCCTGTGGAGGTCACAGGCTGAGAGTTACATAGTGGAAGGAGCAGGGTCCTCCCAGCAGCACGGAGGATTTCAGGAGAGGAGTGTGCCGATCCTGTGGAGGTCACAGGCTGAGAGTTACATAGAGGAAGGAGCAGGGTCCTCCTAGCAGCACAGAGGATTTCAGGAGAGGAGTGTGCTGATCTTGTGGAGGTCACAGGCTGAGAGTTACATAGTGGAAGGAGCAGGGTCTCCCAGCAGCACAGAGGATTTCAGGAGAGGAGTGTGCCGATCCTGTGGAGGTCACAGGCTGAGAGTTACATAGAGGAAGGAGCAGGGTCCTCCTAGCAGCACAGAGGATTTCAGGAGAGGAGTGTGCTGATCTTGTGGAGGTCACAGACTGAGAGTTACATAGTGGAAGGAGCAGGGTCCTCCCAGCAGCACAGAGGATTTCAGGAGAGGAGTGCGCTGATCCTGTGGAGGTCACAGGCTGATAGTTACATAGTGGAAGGAGCAGGGTCCTCCCAGCAGCACAGAGGATTTCAGGAGAGGAGTGTGCTGATCTTGTGGAGGTCACAGGATGAGAGTTACATAGTGGAAGGAGCAGGGTCCTCCCAGCAGCACAGAGGATTTCAGGAGCGGAGTGTGCTGATCCTGTGGAGGTCACAGGCTGAGAGTTACATAGTGGAAGGAGCAGGTTCCTCCCAGCAGCACAGAGGATTTCAGGAGAGGAGTGTGCGCGATTGCGTACAAGAATAGGCATTTCTACAATGGGCTGCCCGTTCCGTTCTGCAAATTGCGGAACGCGCACTGGTGGCATCCGTGTTTTGTGGATCCGCAATTTGTGGACTGCAAAACACTGTGCGGTTGATGAATGCACTCTAAGGCTTCTTTCACATGAGCATGACGGATTGGCTCTGGATGCGTTCAGTGAAACTCGCACCATTTTGCAAGCAAGTTCAGTCAGTTTTGTCTTCGATTGCGTTCAGTTTTTTCCGCGCGGGTGCAATGCGTTTTGATGCATTTTTCACGCGCGTGATAAAAAAGTGCAGGTTTACAAACAACATCTCCTAGCAACCATCAGTGAAAAACGCATCGCACCCGCACTTGCTTCCGCAATACAATACGTTTTTCACTAAAGCCCCATTCACTTCTATGGGGCCAGGGCTGCGTGAAAAACGCAGGATATAGAACATGCTGCGATTCTCACACAACGCAGAACTGATGCGTGAAATAAAACGCTCATGTACACAGACCCATTTAGGTGAATGGGTCAGGATTCAGTGCATTCACATCACGCATTGCACCCGCGCGGAAAACTCGCCTGTGTGAAAGGGGCCTACGAGTTACATTACAGATCGAGCAGGTTCCTCCCCTCCCAGGAGCACAGAGGATCTTTTGTAAACCCAGAGCAGAAGTCGTGCTGCTGTAAAATATGCATGCATCTAATTTTTTTCCTGCAGCGACAACCTGGACAAGACGATCGTTCACGCCATTGAGTCGGCCATCATTCACTGGAGCCATCAGGTTCGTGGGGTGCTGAAGAGAGAATCCTCTGAGCAGCTATTACTAGGGAAGAATCCAAACCCCAACGTGGAGCTCGATTTCTGGAGAAACAGGTACAGTATGAGCTCAGAGGGCATTGTACGTGGGAGAGCAGGCAGCAGTCAGGAGCCCACAGTTGTGATCCGAGCTTTGGATGTGTTTGGAGAATAAGCTGTTCCTCCAGTGACCAGGGCTGCAGCTGTAAGGGTCCATTCAGACGCCCATAGAATGTCTCCGCACCTGTTCCGCAGTTCTGCAGAATGGGTGGGGACCCATTCATTTCTTATGGGGCAGGAATGGATGCGGACAGCACACAGTGTTCTATCCGCATTTCCGAGCACGCCCCGAACTTCCGGTCCACGGCTCCGGAAAAAAATAGAACATGTCCATTTTTGTCCGCAAATGCGAGGAGAAGAATAGGCAGTTCTATGGGGCTGCCGGCCGGTTGTATGTGCGGATCCGTAATACACTACGGACGTGTGAGTGGACCCTAAAGGAGATTAGAAAGATATGGCGGCTTTCTTCCACAAATCCCCACTCTTGTTCACCGGCTGCAGTTTCCAAGTGAGGGAGAACGAGCCGCAATACGGACACAACCCTTGGACAAGTGGGCGCTGTTTGTAGAAGAAAGCAGCCCTTTAATTTACATACAATACTTTATGAGCTTCTTAGCCCTAAGGCCTCTTTCACACGGGCATCACGTTTGATGCCCTGATAAGAAGCGGGTGCGTTGTGGGGAAAATGCGCGATTTTCCTGCGCGAGTGCATAGCGTTTGTCATGCGTTTTGCACGCGTGGGAAAAATCGGCATGTTTGTACCCAGACCCGAACCGGACTTCATCAGTGAAGTCCGGTTTCGGGTTGAGTATTCTGTAGATTTCATTATTTTCCCTTATTACATGGTTATAAAGGAAAATAATAGCATTCTTAATACAGAATGCTTTGTAAAATGTGGATTAAGGGGTTAAAAATAAAAAAAATTAACTCACCTTATCCACTTGATGGCATGGTTGCCGATCTCTTCTGTCTTCTTAAAGCATTAGCTGCCGGCTAAAGGACCTGTGGTGACATTACCGAGCTCATCACATGGTCAATCACATGGTCCATCACCATGGTGATTGACCATGTGATTGAACCATGTGATGTGACATCACCACAGGTCCTTTGGCTGACACCTTATGATTGAAGAAGACAGAAGAGATTGTCAGCTACGCGATCAAGTGGATAAGGTGAGTTAACTTTTATTTTAACCTCTTAATCCGCATTCTACAAAGCATTCTGTAGTGAGAATGCTATTATTTCCCTTATAACCATGTTATAAGGAAAATAATAAGATGAGTCCCCATCCCTATCGTCTCTTAGCAACCTTGCAGGAAAATCGCACTGCATCCGCACTTGCTGCGGATGCTTGCGATTTTCCGCAGCCCCATTCACTTCTATGGGGCCTGCGTTGCGTGAAAACGCACAATATAGAACATGCCGCGACTTTCACGCAACGCAGAAGTGATGCGTGAAAATCACCGCTCATGTGCATAGCCCCATAGAAATGAATGGGTCAGGATTCAGTGCGGGTGCAATGCGTTTACCTCACGCATTGCACCCGCGCGGAAAACTCGCCCGTGTGAAATGGGCCTAATTCACACATTCGTGTCTGTGATAACATCTGCGACATAATGGTCAGTGATTCATCCGTGAAGGATCCATGTTTGGATCCATTTGTCATCTGTATTCATGTCTCCGTGGGCCAGTGAAAAATCACTGGTGTGTGAATAAACAGTGTGCTGTCTGTGGAGAACGTGGACGGCACACCTCCGTGATTTACTGACGCGTGAATATTGTTTCAGATATGCAGACCTGGAATGTATCTACAATCAGCTGAAGACCAGGAAGGTGCGCAAGATGGCCGAGCTTCTGGAGAGAGTGGAGAGCAGCTACTTCCCGGCGTTCAAGGCCTTGTTCAGGGATGTCGAGTGGCAGGTAAGCGGACATCCACACCGCCGCAGATGACATTCTGGGGTGACGTGCGCCATGACAGTCCTGCAGGGAAGAAAGTTACGGCAGAAAATAGCCCACCTTGGAAACGGGCTGCTCGGTGGCCTGTGGCATTATTTTCTCGGGCATTCCATTGGGGACACAGACCATGGGTATAGCCTAGAGGTATTACTAGGAGGACACTATGCAAATAGAAGAAGCTCCTCCTCCTTGGGCTATACCCCCAGGCTCCAGCAGGAGAACTTCAGTCTTTGCTTAGTGTCTGTAGAAGGAGGATGACACTGCTACTCCTGTTTATTATTTTTCTTACAGATGGGGACGCAGGTCAGCATTGCGCTTTCCTGGTCCCCGTGGAGTGACTGCCGCCGTCCATGGGCGCTGCCTGGCCTCCTCCACCGTCCCCAAAGAAGAAAAGAGGATCCGGGCTCCCTGGTAGCACCGCATCCCGCCAGCCATTGGGACACCTACCCGCCACCCTCATTCCAGAGCACTGCA
>JAKVIS010006752.1:0-10180 GCA_033119425.1 Bufotes viridis
TTGATGATCTGCTCCTGTGAGAATTGGAAAATCCCTTTATGCCTCTTGCACACCGAGCGTTTTTTTTCCCGCTCACGTTGCCTGCTTTTGCGTCCATATGCGGACCGGTGAGCTCTGGAACCACATTAATTTAAATAGATCCCCAAAAAAAACGGAAGGTACCCGTATGCCTTCCATTTCTTGTACTGCGTTTTTCATTTCCGTTCAAAAGATAGAACATGTCCTATTATACTGTCCGCATAACAGACGTGGGATAGTACTGTTCTATCAGGGGCTGTCGGTGCTTCTCTGCTCCGCAAAAGCGGAATGCAACTGGAGCGTCATCCGTATTTTTGCGGACCGCTAAATACTGAAAAAGCCATACGGTCGGTGGTGCAAGAGGCCTAAATAAATTAAAAAGTCATACTTGAGTGACAACTAATATGGCCCACCATTACAGCTCTTAAAGGGTCATTACTCAGCTTTCCTAGGCTCCTGAATGGCAGTGATTAGGAACAAAGGACGTAACTACAATTAGTCACCTTCGAGAAAGCTGGGTGACAACGTGTATGTGACTATAGCGATGAGGCCCATTGGTTGTCAAAAGAACAGACAGAATAAGAGAAGGAGGAAGAAAATTGGGCGTTAAGAAGCTTGGATGTGCAATGGTGGCCCCTTCCCTTAGCTATAATGGGTGCAAGGCTGAGCAGTCAAATCCAGTCCCGAGGGAACCCAAAGGCGCATTAATGCCACATAAGCTCAATTCACACACTTTTGCCTCCTTAATATTTATACAGTAAACCACTCTTTTGTGCAGTAGCCTCTCTAAGTGTGTCTGCTAGAGTGCTTGACACACTTATCAAAGCCACTGCTGTCGAATTTGCACACTGCTATCAGCCGGGTTGCTAGTGGTGACGGAGTGGCGTGCACTACTCCTCTAACCTTCCCACATGCTTACGCAATCTAGTGTATGACCAGCCTGCCTGACTAATCCTGCAGGGTACTTCGGTGCTGTGAACATACACCCTAAAGTACAAGTAACTGTCTCCTACCTGACTCTACTCAATGTTGCCAACTCGAGCGAGCTAAAACCGACAATTCTGTCCCCAGCATGTTTCACCAGATAGGCTGGCGTCTTTCAGGGGAAAGGACAGACCAGTCTGTCCTTTCCCGTAGACGCTCAGTTCTTTCTGGTGAAACATGCTGGGGACTGAATCTGCTGGTTTTAGCTCGCTCGAGTTGCTTTAACAGTGAGAAGGCAGTAGGAAGTATTACTCAATTTTAGGGGTGTATGTTCAATAGCACCGAGTAACCCTGCAGGATTAGTCAGGCAGGTAGCTACGCACTGATTGCTAAACTTGTGGAAGGTTAGGAGGGTGGTGCACCACCACCTGCGACCACTAGCAACTCCAGCGATAGCAGCATCGGCTTGCTGAGTAGTTTTGACAAGTGTGTCAAAAACTCACAAACATCTGTAGAGGACTACTAATAAAAGTGAAGTTTGTTCTTCGATGTAAATGTTGCTGCAAATGATGTTGGTGAATTGAGCTCAATTGAGCAAAGTTTTTTGTTGCTATGGAACCCTCACCTTAATAGGGTCTCTAGTTTTCTTGTATTAGACTAACGCCACATAAAGAAGACACCAATATTATAAATGATACGTGTTAGGTGGGGCCCTATTACAGATTTTGTCCTGGGGCTTGGGACACGGGCGTAGGAAGCGGGGGTCACGGGGGGGACAAATCCCCCCCAGGAAATAATGCGGGGGGGACAGGTATGTAAAAATCCCCCCCCAGCGGCAGCGCAATGTGTGCGGCGGTGGCGGGGCACAGGGAGAGGGAAAATCCGTACCTGGGATTTTACTTTCCTTGAGTCCGAAGGCAGCACATCATGGGTTAAGGTTTGTCTCATTCGTTTCCTAGGACCGCCCACCTAGATTAAATTAATTAAATGAGATTGGTACTATATAAACACGCCTCCTACCACCCAACAGTGTATTTTAAAAATAGATTCAGACAAAAGAGGCATACAAATAATAAATGTTAATCAGGGAGGGTAAGTATGTGCTGCCTTCGGACTCAAGGAAAGTAAAATCCCAGGTACGGATTTTCCCTTTCCCTTTTCGTCCTTGGCAGCACATCATGGGATTTTTCTAGATCTCAAGGGGAGGGCATTTTAATATAGTGCTGTAATTTGTACCCCAGTGTCAAAACCTGAACTCTCAGTATTGGTAATTGTTCATGGAGGTCAATGATATGGAACAGGAAGCTGTATTACAGATATCCTCCATGGATCCTTGTGTTCGCTCTGTCCCTGAGGATACATTACTGATCTATGCTGCTGTAGATCTTGTGGAATGGGCTTTTATCAGAACCAGAGAGGCTTCACCCTCCAAGGAATAGAATTCCACAATTATGGCCTTTGCACAGCTATCAATTGTGTCTTTAAACCTTTTCTTGGCCCAGAAAATAAAAGCAGTTCTGAACTGTTTCGTTCTTAGAGCATAGATTTCAAAGTTCTTCTTACATCTAAGGTACAGTATGTAGGAGAGGTTTTTTTTTTTTTTTTTTTTCCATAGGAGGTTCTGGAAAAATACTGTAAGAAAATAATTCCCTGTTTACATTGGAAGATGATGAATTTAGGTAAAGGATGGCATGGTTTGAAGTAAAACCTCATGTGAAGAGAATATTAGCTATGCTGTAGGATGAATTCCGTCCAGATTCTGGTGATATAATCCGTCCTGTAATAACAGTTTGGGGTCTATCAGGAGCTTCCAATCTTCACCTCTGATAAAAGCAGAGAGTAGAAGAGAGCCAGGACCTTCAGGCTCAAAGGCGATTTTAGTATAGCCTGCAGCGTCTCCATACAGTCTTCTGTAGAACTGTTCTGCCTCACATGGCTGTAATTTGTCACACAACGTGGATTTGGTTCCAATCCGACAGATTGATCTTCTTCCAATTCAGATGATTCGCCTGAATATTGAAAAACAAACTCTGGAATGAATAGTTCTTAGGTTTAGAAAGGTACAATTCTGCCCAGTCAAGGATCTCCTGGGATAACTTCAGAAAGGAATGGCTTCTTGTTCATCCTGTTTGTTTAGATAAAGTACCAAGGATGGTTGTCAGATTGAACTATCACAGTCATTCACCCTAAGATGTATCTGGAAATGCGGTAGAGTCAACTGGAATGTACTTGGGTCCATGAAGTGCGATTTGTATCTCAGAAAGGACCACAGCCGCCATCTGTCCTGAAGATGTGCTCACCACCCTAAGGCAGAAGCATCCGTGGTCACTATTGCAGGAGAAGAATTATTGTTCATAGGACAGCATCTCCCAGTGCTGAAGATGACCACGTGTCTATAATCCTATGGATTGCAGGTAAGAGGTCTGAGATTAGAGTTTTCACTTCTTCCTTCAGCCTTGATCTTGGCGCCTGGTAAATAATGGGTCATAGTACACTTTATCTAATATGGAAATCCAGAACAGTTTGGAAGTTGCAGGGTAGATCCTGAATCCTCCTGATTTATCAAGAATCCCAGTGACTTGGAGAAGTACGATGACCTTCTGAAGAGGTGACTTTAGCAGGTCCTCGGATGGAACTTCTATGAACCAGTCATCTAGATATGGAAACACCTGTAAGGCTTGTAGCTATTCCGCCATTCTTGCGAATAGCCACTCAAGATTTCTTGAAGACTGTATTATTGGTATATGAAGGTCAATATCTTCAGATCTAACAAAGATGCGCAGTGATCCCCTAGTAGCAGAGCAATGCCCAATGTTTAGATTGAAGACGGCTTCTCGTACAATAATGACTTTCAGAACCTCATGGTTTCAGGATCCCAGTGTCTGAAGTAATCTGCTGAGTAAGGGAAACCTACTCCTCTGACTTCTGGTGTCAGACTGATTTGTGAAGCTCGTCTTCATCCTTTGGTCTCTACGGTTCGTACTCCCTTCTGTCAGGAAGTCCACAGATGCCGTATCTATGGTATTCTTGTTTTCTGGACTGCAGGATTTCTAGATCCTAATTCATTTCTAGCAGTCTGTTCATCTGAAAAAACTATTCTTCAGAAATGTAGAGGAGGTTACCAGGTTCATGGTTAGACATTTCCTTTATCTTCCAGAAGGTGTAACCAGACTATGCGCTCCGGGACTACCCATACTGCATCCATGGCGCTTTAATGAGTGAAAACCTAGATGGAGGTTTTTTTTTTTTTTAAAGGTTTTAAGCGTAAACTAGGAACATCTGGAAAGAAAAAAGATCTTCCGGTCAAACTAATGACAGCAGAATCCACCCAAGATGGAGACTTTGAGAAATGGAAAACCAATTATTTATTTTTTTCTCTCTTCTTCCTCTCTCTCTAGGAAGGCAAGGAGGAGAAGGTCTTTCTCAGCCTAGAGCGATAATGACCACTATTGCTGAGGGCAGTTGTAACGCTGGGCTGCCAATCCCCCAGGGTCGCCTGTATAAAAAAATTATTTAAAATCAGAATTT
Organism: Bufotes viridis; assembly: GCA_033119425.1. Taxonomy (NCBI): domain Eukaryota; kingdom Metazoa; phylum Chordata; class Amphibia; order Anura; family Bufonidae; genus Bufotes; species Bufotes viridis. The sequence continues at coordinate 4,471 of JAKVIS010006752.1, forward strand.
GTTTTAAACCAATACTGTAAGTACCAGAGTTTATAACCATCTCTTATGTATCTGTATCAAAAGTGATGTAATTTAAAACCAGAAGCCGTATGGGAGCAGCTTATTACCACCTGATACAGAAAAGTAGCTGAAAAGGAGTAGTACAACTTTTTTTTTTTTTTTTTTTACCAGCAGCTTTGAAAGCATCTGCACAAGTGTTAACGAGTAGTCATCAGCCACAGGTTTGGGCTGCAGGGATTACAAGGCCTTCATTAGACTGAAAGACACAGAACACAATGTTATAGTTATCACAGCAACTACTCCCAAGTGTTATCAGGGAGGGGCTTATTCACATAACAGACAGAACAGCATGTTAGAGCCATTACAGCCGGTGCCCCTGTGTGGAGACATCTTACCACCTCTGCTCGGACGGCCGGACATCTATTTAACAATGGAAACAGGGACTCAGTTATTCACAAACATCTGCATCAGTCAGGTAAGTCTGATCATCGGCTTTAGTAAGGTAACTGACCATCCTTTGCTTGGATGGCTGGACATCTAGGGCAGAAAATATACAATGTAACTGCAAGACAACGGCTCCAGGTAACAGCGCCTGCTCTGTACTGTTTAATACTTAACACAAGTGTTAGTCAGGATGGGGCTTATTCACATAATAGACACAACCTGTGACTATGTCTGTGCACTTCTTACCACCCTTTGCTGGACATCAGTTCATCCTAGGAAGAGGGATCAGGATATAAACATCAGCTTTTAAAAAGGTAATCTGACTCTGGACAGAATACACTGTAACTGCAGGTAACAGGATATAGTTCTGCTGTGTACCGCTAAATACCAGCACAGGTGATATCAGAAGGGGCTTATTCACATAACACCGCAGGTAACAGGATATAGTTCTGCTCTGTACCGCTAAATACCAGCACAGGTGATATCAGAAGGGGCTTATTCACATAACAGACACAACCTGTGACTATGTTTGTGCACTTCTTATCACCCTTTGCTGGACATCGGCTTTATCCAAGGAAGAGAGATCAGGATATAACCATCAGCTTTAAAAAAGGTAATCTGACTCCAGACAGAATACACTGTAACTGCAGGTAGCAGGATATAGCTCTGCTGTGTACTGCTAAAAACCGGCACAGGTGATATCAGAAGGGGCTTATTCACATAACACTGCAGGTAACAGGGTCACAGCTCTGCTGTGTACTAAATACCGGCACAGGCTATCAGAAGGGGCTTCATAACACTGCAGGTAGCAGGACATAGCTCTGCTGTGTACTGCTAAACACCAGCACAGGTGATATCAGAAGGGGCTTATTCACATAACACTGCAGGTAGCAGGACATAGCTCTGCTGTGTACTGCTAAATACCAGCACAGGTGAGCATAACACTGCAGGACTCCGCTCTGTACCCTTTGCTTTAATTCAGTAGCCTCCAGAAAGGTAAGTCTGACCCAGGACAAACTGAACCTTGTAACCATAAGAGAATTAAAGGTACACAGGCAATGTGCAATACTTAGCTTTCAGTGTGCGAACGGAAGACGAGGCGGCGCACGTGTGTCGTCAGACGCCCAGAGCCTGCGTTCCACAGAGCTTTTCAGCAATATCTCTTCCGTTCTGAAGTCCTTCTCAGTGGATACAGAGTGAAGCCAGGGAAACACACATGGCTATCCTTACTCTCAGGCCTCTGAACCTTGTCACCAGAAGGTATATTGGCCGGGTAACAGCGGATACAGAGTGAAGCCAGGAACACACATGGCTATCCTCACTCTCAGGCCTCTGAACCTTGTCACCACAAGGTATAATGGCCGGGTAACAGCGGATACAGAGTGAAGCCAGGGAACACACATGGCTATCCTCACTCTCAGGCCTCTGAACCTTGTACCACAAGGTATAATGGCCGGGTAACAGCGGATACAGAGTGAAGCCAGGAAAACACACATGGCTATCCTCACTCTCAGGCCTCAGGAACATACATGGCTGTGTCCAACTCTGGGCCTTTTTCATAGCAGCCTAAGGAGGCTGACAACAGGTGGGCTTCTTCCTCACAGGAATGAGGACAAATAAAAAATACACTGTTGGGTGGTAGGAGGCGTGTTTATATAGTACCAATCTCATTTAATTAATTAATTTAATCTAGGTGGGCGGTCCTAGGAAACGAATGAGACAAACCTTAACCCATGATGTGCTGCCAAGGACGAAAAGGGAAATGAACGCTTCCATTGTGGAAGCGTTCATCTCCACAGTTATCTGTATCGCCGTCCCCAGGACAGCGATACAGATGGCTGTGCTGCGGAGCAGGAGAGGGAGAGGCGTCTCCCTTCCCTGCTCCTCTGATAGGCTGCCAGCACTAGGCCGGCAGCCTATCAGATGTTGGTACAGGCGGCGCGATGACGTCATCGCGCCGTCTGTGAGCCGTGCAGCGCGGGACACAGGCCGGAAGAGGCCTGCATCGCATCGCTGTGACGGATGGAGGTAAGTATAAGTGTCTTGTTTTGTGTGTGTCTGTGTGTGTTTGTTTTTACTGGACCCACTGGCCCATAAGGGAGGGGAGAGATTTTTGGCACTTGGGGAAATATGTGGGCGTGGCTTGAGGGTGGGCGGGGACACGGGCCCCATAAGTGCAGTCCCCAGATTTTTGGGGCTTCCTACGCCCATGGAGAGAGAGACAGAGAGAAAGAGAGAGAGAGAGAGAGAGAGAAGAGAGAGAGACAGAGAGAGAGAAAGAGAGAGAGACAGAGAGAGAGAGAGAAAGAGAGAGAGACAGAGAGAGAGAGAGAAAGACAGAGAGAGAGCGAGAAAGAGAGAAAGACAGAAGAGAGAGCAAGAGAGACAGAAAGCGAGAAAGAGAGAGAAAAGAGAGAGACAGAGAGCGAGAAAGAGAGAGACAGAGAGAAAGAGATAGACAGAGAGAGAGAGCGAGAGAGAGACAGAGAGAGAAAAAGAGAGACAGAGAGCGAGAGAGAGACAGAGAGAAAGAGAGCGAGACAGAGAGAGAAAAAGAGAGAAAGCAGAGAGAGCAAGAGAGAGAGAAAGAAAGAAAGAAAGAAAGAAAGAAAGAGAGAGAGAACGAGAGACAGAGAGAGAAAAAGAGAGAGAGAGCTAGAGAGAGAGAGCGAGAGAGAGAGATACAGGGCTGGTTCTGGCTTTGTTAGAAAGAGATTGTCATGTCCTATATGGAGTCTGATAAAGCATTGAACAACCCCTTTAATAAATTTGCCGTATCTCACTCCAGCGCAGAGGATCAAGACTGAGGTATGAGAACGCCATTCTTGATAAATGTCCCTATATTCAAATATAATTTAGCGCCATCCTGACGTATCCAGTAAAGCTATGTATTTTTTTTCTATGCCCGGCGCATTTCAAAGCATTTTATTTCCACAGATATCAAGTTTTTTTTCTACAATCGAATTAATAATCGTCACACGTTGTAAACCATACATTTTTATTGGCGTGTTTGGCTCGATTTCGAGATCTATTTTGCACAGCCGAGTGTGCACAGCCAGTAGAGAAGCCGGCGGAGAGCGGGAAAGGGCAGTTTATTACCCAAATGTCTGGTCCCCAGTTAATTTTCTGGTATGGTAAGTAAGGATGAGCACAGCTGCCCTGCCGTCTCCTCTCTGGTAATAGGCCCTATTTGGCTTCTGTGGAAATGTCATGTCAGTGGATGAAGCAACCTGTGTTTGATGATCTGGCCCCGGGGTCCCTTGTTTGTGACGGGGCCCACCCAAAAACTAATAAAGCGGTCTAAAATTAACATAAACCTCCGGTAACGATGCACAGAGCGCGAGGTATTATGGCATCCATCAAACGGGTCACAATGTAATCAGAGAACGGGAATGGCGTCACCTGCTGGGAGTGTGCCGCAATCTTTATTCATAATGTACCGCCATGCTGGGGTGTGATAAACGTCTATGGAGGAGCACAATAGATAATTGGGGACTGGAAGCACAAATGGTTGATGTCTACAGATCTCTCCATAGCTCATCCTTCGGACTAATGAGGGGGTGAGAGGGATGTGCAGACCTTTAGGACATTCTTGCTATTGGAGGTCGCCCCCTAGCTACGAAAATAATGTGATAAATTAGCGTTTAATATTGTTAATTACTATAATTTGTGACGTATTATATATCCAGTTGAGGGTGATTGGGTTGGGGGTTGCCAGACAGGTGCCCACTGGTGTTTAATCTGTATAGTAATGTGCACGTCCACCTACTGAGAAGGTCACACATGCTCAGTTCTGTCCTTCATCTGCCACCAACCTTGTCCACTGTTAGAAGCTGTGACAGTTACAGGGAGAGAGCAGCAGCTGAAAGGACATGCCCCCTCAGTTGTCAGAGGGAGAATGAGCAGCAGAAAGGGCACACTCCCTGATCTGTGATAGAGAGCTGCAGCAGAAAGGACAGTCCATCTAGAGGTGTGAGAGGGAGAGAGCTGAAGCAGAAAAAGCTAACCCGCTAAGCTGTGATAGGGAGAGAGCTGCAGCATTAAAGGACATGCCCCCTGAGCTGTGATAGGGCAAGAGCTGCGGCAGAAAAGGGCATAGCTCCTGAGCTGTGATAGGAAGAAAGTTGCAGCAGACAGGACACACATCCTGATCCGCAATATGGAAAAAGTTGTAGCAGAAAGGACATGCCCCTGGAAAAAGGACACACACTCTGAGCTGCCAACTTGAAATAAATCTAGCACAGCAACTGGAGCAATGAATGGGGAGATCTCTGGACCCATGTGAGGTGCAGGGCTGGTTCTAGATTTGTTAGAAAGAGGTCGTCATGTTGTATATGATGTCTGATTTTCATTTTTTACATTAAAGGGGTGGTCTCACTTCAGCAAATGGCATTTATCATGTAGAGAAAGTTAATACAAGGCCCTTACTAATGTACTGTGATTCTCCATATTGCTTCCTTTGCTGGCTGGATTCATTTTTCCATCACATTATACACTGCTCGTTTCCATGGTTACAACCACCCTGCAATCCATCAGTGGTGGTCGTGCTTGTACACTACAGGAAAAAACACCAGCCTATGTGCGCTCCCACGGTCCCGGCCACCAGAGAGGACAGCACTTTGTCCTACAGTGTGCAAGCACGGCCACCACTGATGGCCTGCAGGGTGGTCGTAACCATGGAAACGAGCAGTGTATAATGTGATGGAAAACTAATCCAGCCAGCAAAGGAAGGAATATGGAGAATCACAATACATTAGTAAGGGCCTTGTATTCACTTTCTCTACATGATAAATGCCATTTGCAGAAGTGAGAGGACCCTTTAAGGACGCAGCTAATGACAGTCCTGGGGCACTTGTAATATCACTATAAACTCCAGACTCAATGTGGGGTGGCCGTGGTCAATCACAGCACCTGCTTCTTATCTCCACGTGGGTAACTAGCAGGGTGACTGCTATGGGACCCCAACACCACTGGTAAAGCAGCCTGGGAAATTAGGGTTATTAGCGGTTATTTTGGTCAATGGGGTAAATAATATAAATTTGCGCATTCAAGGAATGGAGTGAAATCTATAATCGGGTGGAGCGGTAGGAGGAGAGGGGCCTGGAGCTTCAGGTTACCATCCTGACCATAATAATCCTAATGTTTCCATTCCTTGATGGTGATCAGATATAGAGGGCCCCATTCTAGGTTTGGCTGTGGCCTCAATTTATTTTAATGACTTTGGATGACACTAAATCTACAACCTTCTCCTGAATATCTACTCAAT
>JAKVIS010006754.1:0-10028 GCA_033119425.1 Bufotes viridis
ACTGATAATGTATATTATACAGCGTGGTGCAGGGTTATACTGTATATTATACAGCGTGGTGCAGGGTTATACTGTATATTATACAGCGTGGTGCAGGGTTATACTGTATATTATACAGCGTGGTGCAGGGGTTATACTGTATATTATACAGCGTGGTGCTGGGATTATACTGTATATTATACAGCATCGTGCAGGGGTTATACTGTATATGATACAGCGTGGTGCAGGGATTATACTGTATACTATACAGCATGGTGCTGGGATTATACTGTATATTATACAGCGTGGTGCAGGGGTTATACTGTATATTATACAGCATGGTGCTGGGATTATACTGTATATTATACAGCGTGTTGCAGGGGTTATACTGTATATTATACAGCATGGTGCAGGGGTTATACTGTATATTATACTGTATATTATACAGCATGATGCAGGGATTATACTGTATATTATGCAGCGTGGTGCAGGGGTTATACTGTATATTATACAGCGTGGTGCAGGGGTTATACTGTATATTATACAGCGTGGTGCTGGGGTTATACTGTATATTATACAGCGTGGTGCAGGGGTTATACTGTATATTATACAGCGTGGTGCAGGGGTTATACTGTATATTATACAGCGTGGTGCTGGGATTATACTGTATATTATACAGCATCGTGCAGGGGTTATACTGTATATGATACAGCGTGGTGCAGGGATTATACTGTATACTATACAGCATGGTGCTGGGATTATACTGTATATTATACAGCGTGGTGCAGGGGTTATACTGTATATTATACAGCATGGTGCTGGGATTATACTGTATATTATACAGCATGGTGCAGGGGTTATACTGTATATTATACTGTATATTATACAGCATGATGCAGGGATGATACTGTATATTATAGGCTTGCTTCATAACATCAATATCCGTTATAAAACAGGGAAAAGGTGGGAGTGGATGGTGAGTGGTGATGATGATTCAGTGGTGCAATAGGCCACTTCACTGGATTTGCCCCCCCAGGACTAAGGCTGCCAGCCCTTCCCTGCCCCGCTCTCATGCTGCGACTGCTGAGCACCAGTGGCGTAGGGATCACCATAGCAGTGGCTATGGGGCCCTACACCACTGAGGGCCCGCCGGACACCTTTTGTTGATTTGTTTTATTTTTATTTATTTACACTAGTGGCGGTCCACGGACCGGGCCTGGCTGAGGAGAAGGAGTCAGGTGGAGCAGGGCAGCAGCCAGCAGAAGATAAGGTGTAGTGTGCGGGAGTTGTGATGCCCGACACTACAAAAGGGTCACTGGGTGCTGTCGTTCCCCTCATCTGTGGGGTGATTGGTTGATATATATATTGTAATGTCATTTACCTTAACCCCTTAAGGACGAGAGAGCGTACATGTACGCCCTTCGTCACACACTAAAGATGGCACCTGCTCCCGCACGGAGGCGGGCGCGCATGAGCTGCGGAGTAAGCGCTTGATTCATCAAGCTGACACCCGCAGCTCATGTCAGCGACCGGCAGCGATGCCGATCGCGGACATTTAACCCCTCAGATGCCGTGGTCAATCTGACCACGGCATCTGATCAGCGCAAACCGAAAGTTTCACTTTCGGTTTTGCTCGGCTCCCTGATGGCCACAAGGGGGCGGGCATGCATGTAGTAGCCTAGGTTTCTGTGAATGAGAACCTAGGTAACTACTATAGTATTCCTATGGAGCCTATGACTGTAATAGGCTCCATAGGAAATTATGCAATTTGCGATTTTCTCATATATTCGATTTTCTCATATATTCCAATGCTATTGCATTGGAATATATGAGAATAACAATCTGATGATTGCATCTTATAGTTCCCTATGGGAACTATAAGAAAGTGGTAAAAAAAGAAAAAAAAGTTTAAAAAATAAAAATAAAATAAAAAAAATATAAAAATTCAAATCACCCCCCTTTCCCCAAAATGAAAAAAATAAATAAAAAATAAAATTACACATAATGGGTGTCGCAATGTGCGAAAACGCCCATACTATAATAATATTAAAAAATATTCACCATACGGTAAACATAAAAACGGAAAGAAAGCGTCCAAATGGCTAATTCGCCATTTTTGGACGCATCATTTCCTAAAAAAAAATGATTAAAAATGATCAAAAGATCATACGCACCCCATAATGGTATCAATTAAAAGTTCAGATTGCCCCGAAAAAAATGAGCCCCTACACTGCTCCGTATGCATAATTACAAAAAAGTTATAGGGGTCAAAAACATGGCGACAAAAAAATAAAATAAAAAATTCCCACTTTTAATTTTTTTTTCACTATCAAAACGCAAGAAAAACTATACATATTAGGTATTTCCGGATTCGTACTGACCTGAAGAATAAAATTAACCAGTCAGTTTTATCGCAAATCGAACGTTGTAGGTTAAAAACCAGTAAAACTGTGGTGAAATTGCTTTTTTTTTGCAATTTCACCCCATTTGGAATTTTTTTCCCATTTCCCACTACATCACATGCAAAAATAAATGGTAGCGTTAAAAAGTACAACTTGTCCCGCAAAAAACAAGCCGTCATATTGCTATGTGAGCGGAAATATAAAAATGTTATGGCTTTTGGAAGGCAGGGAGCGCAAAACAAAAACGCAAAAATCCCAAAACCCCCGGTCCTTAAGGGGTTAATGTGCTTCCATGTATACGCCTGCAGGAATGTTATGTAGATTATAGGCCACAAGGGGAGCTAGAGAGCTAGGTTATAAATAGCTAGGCCAGAGCAGGCTAGAGTTGAGTGCAGACCCTGGAGTCTGTGAAGGCCACATGTCTCAGGCCTAGGCAGGTCAGCAGGAGCCAAGCTGTACCATTCCAAAAAGCAAGAGGTACTACAAATACCAGAGGAGGTACTCAGTAATTGTAATCCCAAGGATAAAAGCCAGAGATAGGGCATTGGGGCCTTGGAGTATATTTGCCAGCCAGGACAAGTCAGGAAGAGAGTAAAGTCGCCTGTACTACAGAAGTCCTGCTTTTAACCCTCTGTGATCACCTTGCTAAATATAAGCCTGCCATTAATGTACTGTAACTTAAAGCCTGCTGAAACCAATCGTTTTCTGAGGAACTGTTAAGAGAGTGTATGCTGTTTATTACTGTTCAGTAAAGTGAAGTTCTGGTTTACTATTCAAGCCTGCACCTCCATTATTCCTCCTATCAAATCAGTGTGCCACCGTTACCGGCACTGGCGTCACGGACATCAGGGACACACAGCCACAGGCACGTTAATCTACAAACACCAAGGGCACCTCACACTACACCTGGCTGTGTCCCTCAAGAACCCAGAGAGTGCCCCAGAGGATCCACGTGCCAGCCTCTCCATCACTGGCATTCCCAAGGTCAGTCCCTCATACTACCCTGACTTGGGGATGCTACAGAGGTAGGTCATGTCACGGTCACGCGGTGGAGGGGGCCGGGACAGGGTGTACCTAAAGTCAAGTGGAGGGAGGAGCAAATGGTCCCGCCGCGACGCCAGTCAGATTCCCGCTCTCTGGCTGAAACCAGTCTGAGCAGCGCAGCAGTGTCTGACTGAGACTGAGTGTCTCCGAGTCAGTCTCACTGCTGCCTGCTATCCAGCCTGCGCTGTGGGACCGGGTCCTCTTCTCTGCTGAGTCTGCTCGCTCACTGGTGCTGCTCCTGCCTCCTCCCCACTTGCCTGGCCTGCTATAAAAGTAAGTGAATTGAAAGAAAGTGAGCTATCTTAATGATAATCTAATCTGATTCTGTTGATAATGATGATCTGAATTATGAAGTTAAAAAGAGCTGCCTGCAGAGCTGAAGTGAAGGAGGGCACCCTTCTTATCATTGCAGGTACGCAGGCAGCTCTTTTTAACTTCAAAACTCAGATCATCAGTGATCTCACTAATTACAGCACACACCCCTGTAGTGTCCACCATCAGACAGGGGAGGGAAGAAACCCCAGAACTAAAGTGTACCACTGCGCCCCAACTTGGGGGGCACACTCTAGTTCTGGGGTTTCTTCCCTCTCCTGTCTGATGGTGGACACTACAGGGGTGTGTGCTGTAATTAGTAAGTGAGTCTGATGATCTTAAGTTAAAAATTGATGCCAGCAGTCATAAGGAGGGCACCCCCTCCTTCTTCTTTTGGGGGGCACACACTAGTTCTGGGGTTTCTTCCCCCCTCCCCTTATATGACAAACTAAGGCCCTATTCACACGTCCGCATGTATTCCGCAATTTTGCGGAATACATGCGGACCCATTGACTGTGAATGGGGCCGGGAGCGATGCGGAGAGCACACACTGTGCTCTCCGCATCCGCATTTACGGAGCGCGCGCCGATCTTCCGGTCCGCGGCTCCGCCAAAAAAATAGAGCATGTCCTATTCTTGTCCACAATTGCGGACAAGAAGAGGCATTTTCTATGGAGTTCGGGCAATGTGCGGTCCGCAAAAATGCGGAATGCACATTGCCGGTGTGTCCGTGTTTTGCGGATCCGTGGCTCCGTGGATCCGCCAAAACACTTGCGGACGATGTGAATGTAGCCTAAAGCCCCCTTTCACATTAGCGTTTTCCTTTCCGTCCTAGAGTTCCGTCGTCAGGGCTCTAGGTCGGAAAGATACTAATCAGGATTATCCCCATGCATTCTGAATGGAGAGAAATACGTTCAGGATGCATCAGGATGTCTTCCGTTCAGTACTGCCACGGTTTTTGGCCACAGCAAAATCCACAGCATGCTGCGGAATTTCCTCCAGCCAGAAATCCTGAAGACAAGTCGCAAGAACGGATCCGGAATTAATGTCCATTGAAAGCGTTAATCCGGATCCGACTTTAAGATAAACATATCTATGGGAGGCCCAATTGATATGGAGGGAGGCTGAGGCGGCAATTTTTATCTGGCCTAGGGTGGCAAAAATCCTTGCACCGGCCCTGCAGAAATAATTCTAGAATTAATATTCTGTAGGAATCCCATGTGACACTCTTAAAAGGGTTATTCACCCCGTGGGCCTTTCAGGCAGACCTCCAATGTGGCCAGACCTGTGGACGGAATCATACTTATCTGATTCCTGGCTCATTCGCTCCACCGCTGGAGATCTCCCCAATTAAACTTTATCAGCTAATCCTCCTTAAAGGGGTTGTCCGAGTTATATATACTTCTGGTAATGTGGCTTATAACTTACTTAAAAATACATTTGTAATTTACATGTAGTATGCCATGTTTCTGCATGGCCAATGCGGGTCATGTGACCCCTGACATCATCCACCAGGCTCCTGTGATGACATTTCGTTTAAAGGCTTATCCCTGCCTTAGGGAGTGGCCCAGCTCTGTACATGAAACGTCAGAGCATGTGTGCCCGCCATCCTCTCACTGCCTCTGGCTGACGGCCGGCTCCTGGGAGGGATCCCGCATGCGCGATCCCTACCATTGCCGGCAGCTGTGTGAAATCGTTACTGCAGACAGATACTGGCGATCGGTCCCCAAAACAACCCCCCACGACCAGACAAAAGTAAATTGATGCTCTTCAGAGAATATGTGTATATATATATATATATATATATTCTAGCAGAAGAACCCGGCTTCGCACGGGTATATTTCATCTATTTTGTTTCATGTTTCCGAGTGTCATAGAAAGATATCAACAGTATCCCCCCATAACATTTACCTCTACAGTACCCGCCCATTTAACATTAACCTCCACAGTGGCCACCTCTTTAACAGTGACCTCTACAGTGCCTGCCCCTTAATAGTGACCTCCACAGTGCCCACCCCTTAATAGTGACCTCCACAGTGCCCACCCCTTAATAGTGACCTCCACAGTGCCCACCCCTTAATAGTGACCTCCACAGTGCCCACCCCTTAATAGTGACCTCCACAGTGCCCACCCCTTAATAGTGACCTCCACAGTGCCCACCCCTTAATAGTGACCTCCACAGTGCCCACCCCTTAATAGTGACCTCCACAGTGCCCACCCCTTAATAGTGACCTCCACAGTGCCCACCCCTTAATAGTGACCTCCACAGTGCCCACCTCTTTAATAGTGACCTCCACAGTGCCCACCCCCTTAACCACTTCAGCCCCCTAAGCTTAAACACCCTTAATGACCAGGCCACTTTTTACAATTCTGCACTACACTACTTTCACCGCTTATTGCTCCGTCATGCAACTTACCACCCAAATGAATTTTACCTCCTTTTCTTCTCACTAATAGAGCTTTCATTTGGTGGTATTTCATTGCTGCTGACATTTTTACTTTTTTTTGCTATTAATCAAAAATGACCGAAATTTTTGCAAAAAATGACATTTTTCACTTTCTGTTGTAAAATTTTTTTAAAAACTACATTTCTATATAAATTTTTCTCTAAATTTATTGTTCTACATGTCTTTGATAAAAAAGTCCAATAAGTGTATATTTATTGGTTTGGGTAAAAGTTATAGCGTTTACAAACTATGGTGCAAAAAAGTGAATTTCGGCATTTTGAAGCAGCTCTGACTTTCTGAGCGCCTGTCATGTTTCTTCAGGTGCTAGAATGCCAGGATAGTATAAATACCCCCAAATGACACCATTTTAGAAAGAAGACACCCCAAAGTATTCGCGGAGGGGCATGGTGAGTTCATGTATCATTTCATTTTTTTCACAAGTTAGCGGAAAATGACACTTTCTGAGAAAAAAAAAAAGTTTCAATTTCTGATAACTTCTGGCAAAAAAAAAAAAATCTCAGACGGACTCACTATGCCCCTCAGTGAATACCTTGGGGTGTCTACTTTCCGAAATGGGGTCATTTGTGGGGTGTGTTTACTGTTCTGGCATTTTGGGCAGGGCTAAATTGTGAGCCGCCATGTAAAACCTAAAGGTACTCGTTGGAATTTGGGCCCCTTTGCACTCCAGGCTGCAAAAAGTGTCACTCATGTGGTATCGCCGTGCTCAGGAGAAGTAGGGCAATGTGTTTTGGGGTGTATTTTACATATACCCATGTTGGGTGAGAGAAATATCTCTGTAAATTGTCAACTTTGTATAAAAAATTATTAAAAGTTGTCGCTTACAGAGATATTTCTCACACACAGTATGGGTATATGTAAAAATACACCCCAAACACATTGCCCTACTTCTCCTGAGTACGGCGATACCACATGTGTGCCACTTTTTGCAGCCTGGATGGCAAAGGGGCCCTAAACCAATGAGTACCTTTAGGATTTCATCAGGGCATTTTTACGCATTTGGATTCCAGACTTCTTCTCACGCTTTAGGGGCCCCTAAAATGCCAGGACAGTATAAATACCCCACATGTGACCCCATTTTGGAAAGAACACACCCCAAGGTATTCTGTGAGGGGTATGGTGAGTTCATGTAAAATTTTATTTTTGTCACAAGTTAGTGGAATATGAGACTTTGTAAAAAAAAAAAAAAAAAAAACAATTTCCGCTGACTTGTGCCAAAAATAAAAATTCTGTGGACTCACCATGCCCCTCACGGAATACTTAGGGTGTCTTCTTTCAAAAATGGGGTCACATGTGGGGTATTATACTCACCTGGCATTTAGGGCCCCTAAAGTGTGAGAATCCAAATGCATAAAAATGGCCTGTGAAATCTAAAGGTACTCATTGGTTTTAGGGCCTTTGCGCATCCAGGCTGCAAAAAGTGTCACTCATGTGGTATCGCCGTACTCAGGAGAAGTAGGGCAATGTGTTTTAGGGTGTATTTTTACATATACCCCTGCTGCAGTGTGAAATATCTCTGAACGACAACTTTTAATTTTTTTATACAAAGTTGTCAATTTACAGAGATATTTCTCTCTACCCAGTATGGTACTATGTAAAACTACACCTCAAAACATTGCCCTACTTCTCCCAGTACGGCGATACCACATGAGTGACACTTTTTGCAGCCAAGATGCGCAAAGGGCCCAAATTCAATGAGTACCTTTTAGGAGGGCATTTTTACGCATTTTTCTTCTCACGCTTTAGGGCCCTAAAATGCCAGGGCAGTAGAAATACCCACATGTGACCCCATTTTGGAAAGAAGACACCCAAGGTATTCCATGAGGGGCATGGCGAGTTCATAGAAGATTTTTTTTTGGCACAAAGTTAGTGGAAATTGATTTTTATTGTTTTTCTCACAAAGTCTCCTTTCCGCTAACTTTTGACAAAAGTTTAATTTTTCATGGACTCATTATGCCCTCAGCGAATACCTTGGGTGTGTCTTCTTTCCAAAATGGGGTCACATGTGGTATTTATACTGCCCTGGCATTTTAGGGGCCCTAAAGCGTGAGAGAGAAAAATGCGCAAAAATGCCCTCCTAAAAGGCTACTCATTGGAATTTGGGCCTTTGCGCATCTTGGCTGCAAAAAAGTGTCACACATGTGGTATCGCCGTACTCAGGAGAAGTAGGGCAATGTGTTTTGGGGTGTATTTACATATACCCATGCTGGAGTGAGAGAGAAATATCTCTGTAAATTGACAACTTTGAATAAAAAAATTTAAAAAGTTGTCATTTACAGAGATATTTCTCACACGCAGCATGGGTATATGTAAAAATACACCCAAAACACATTGCCCTACTTCTCCTGAGTACGGCGATACCACATGAGTGACACTTTTTGCAGCCAAGATGCGTAAAGGGGCCTAAAACCAATGAGTACCTTTTAGGATTTCACAGGGCATTTTTACGCATTTGGATTCTCACGCTTTAGGACCCCTAAAATGCCAGGGCAGTATAAATACCCACATGTGACCCCATTGTGGAAAGAAGACACCCCAAGGTATTCCGTGAGGGGCATGGCGAGTTCACAGAAAAAAAAAAATTGGCACAAGTTAGCGGAAATAGATTTTTTTTTTTACAGTCTCATATTCCACTAACTTGTGACAAAAATAAAATTTTGCATGAACTCACCATACCCCTCACGGAATACCTTGGGGTGTCTTCTTTCTAAAATGGGGTCACATGTGAGGTTTTTGTACTGCCCTGGCATTTGAGGGTCTCCGCAATCATTACACGTATGGCCAGCATTAGGAGTTTCTGCGATTCTCCGTATATTGAGCATACTGGTAATGAGATTTTTTCCGTTCAGCCTCTGCGCTGAAAAAAAAATAAAAATGAACGGCACAGATTTTTTCATTCGCATCGATCAATGTGGATGAAAAATCTCTGCCAAAATCAGTGACTGCGGTGCGGTGGGCTGGGCGCTAGCTACCTAACAAGTAGCTAACTAACTGGCGGTGATAGGGGACCCTTATGCCCCATTCACACGTCCGCAATTCTGTTTGCGGAACGGAATTGCGGACCCATTCATTTCTATGGGGACAGACTTTGTCCCGCTCGGATCCGAATTACGGATCCGCGCTTCGGGTCTGCACTTCAGTTCCGCAAAATATAGAACATGTCCTATTCTTGTCCGCAATTGCGGACAAGAAAAAGCATTTTCTATATAGTTCTGGCAATGTGCGGATCTGCAAAATGCGGAAAGCACATTGCCGGTGTCCGTGTTTTGACGGATCTGCGGATCGGATCTGCGGATCGGATCTGCGGATCGGACCACCAGAGGACCAGGTAGCAGAGTATACCAGGCGCCGTTCACAAAACAGCGCCTGGTATACATGTTTGATGCGATTTATATCGCATCTACAGCCTGCCAGTGATTGATCATCGCTGGCAGGCTGTAGTTCAACTCTCCAGACGCCGCAGTTCACCAGGAACTCACGGGTCTCGCGGAGAGGACGCCAGAGGCGTCCACTCAGAAGATCCGCGCACACGCAGGGACGCAACTCCCTGCGTGCGGCCGGTCCGGGAGTGGTTAATAGTGACCTCCACAGTGCCCACCTCGCTGATAGTGACCTCCACAGTGCCCACCCTTAATAGTGACCTCCACGGTGCCTTGCACCCTTAATAGTGAGCTTTACGGCACAGCCCGCACCTCCAACAGTGACCTCCACAGTGTCTGCCCCTTTTACATTGACCACCCCTTCCCCTTGACACTGACCTCACAGTGGCCGCCCTTTAGCAGTAGACCTTCATAGTGGGCGCTTCTTTAACAGTGACTTTGCAGTGC
>JAKVIS010006755.1:0-10011 GCA_033119425.1 Bufotes viridis
CTGCTGCAGCTCCTTCAGTTTAGTGTGCAGACATTGTGTGTTTCTGTTTGTTTTGCTGACTGGATCCGAGGCGACCCGGTTCCGTCCATATACTGAGCAGGGCACCGGTGGCGTGCCCTTCCACTACTGTAGGGGTTACAGTGGTCATCAGCCTTAGGTACGCGGGCATGTCTCGATCCACCATCTGGATCTGGACATGGGCTTAGCAGCATAGGGAGAGCTTTTAGGGTCTGACAGGGGTCACCCTTTATGTTCCCTAGTTTGGGTCCGGTCAGTAGCTAACTCACTGTGTATGCTCTTGTTGCTCACATACAGCCGTGACACAATGTGGACAAGCTGACGTTCATAAAAATGAACGAGGCATGGATCCCACAGGACCTGTCCCTCCCTTGTGCAGAATAGACATTTATAACTGCCTCCCCCTCAACCATGTATTCTTGTACTCCGGGGCACTTCTTTATAAAATCCTCATTTTTTTAACTTTACCATGATCTTGCGGTGCAACCCAAAGTTGAATGAACCTCTACTCAATCTGGGCATCAGGGCCTAAATTACTGAAAGTGGCCTTTTCCAGTGGTGGGTGATATAACGTCTTATTCCTTGGTGTGGGACCTCTCTCCTCTGTCTGGGTGCTGGGGTCGAAATAACTGAAAGTGGCCTTCTCCAGTGGTGGGTGATATAACGTCTTATTCCTTGGTGTGGGACCTCGCTCCTCTGTCTATGTGCTGGGGCCGAAATAACTGAAAGTGGCCTTCTCCAGTGGTGGGTGATATGACGCATGATTCCTTGCTGTGGGACCTCTCTCCTCTGTCTGGGTGCTGGGGCCTAAATAACTGAAAGTGGCCATCTCCAGTGGTGGGTCATATGACGCCTTATTCCTTGCTGTGGGACCTCTCTCCTCTGTCTGGGTGCTGGGGCTGAAATAACTAAAAGTGGCCTTCTCCAGTGGTGGGTGATATGACGCATGATTCCTTGCTGTGGGACCTCTCTCCTCTGTCTGGGTGCTGGGCCTAAATAACTGAAAGTGGCCATCTCCAGTGGTGGGTCATATGGCGCCTTATTCCTTGCTGTGGGACCTCTCTCCTCTGTCTGGGTGCTGGGGCTGAAATAACTGAAAGTGGCCTTCTCCAGTGGTGGGTGATATGATGCATGATTCCTTGCTGTGGGACCTCTCTCCTCTGTCTGGGTGCTTGGGCCGAAATAAATGAAAGTGGCCTTCTCCAGTGGTGGGTGATATGACGCATGATTCCTTGCTGTGGGACCTCTCTCCTCTGTCTGGTTGCTGGGGCCGAACTAACTGAAAGTTGCCTTCTCCAGTGGTGGGTGATATGATGCATGATTACTTGCAATGGGACCTCTCTCCTCTGTCTGGGTGCTGGGGCCGAACTAACTGAAAGTTGCCTTCTCCAGTGGTGGGCAATATGACGCATGATTCCTTGCTGTTTGACCTCTCTCCTCTGTCTGGGTGCTGGGCCTAAATAACTGAAAGTGGCCTTCTCCAGTGGTGGGTCATATGACGCCTTATTCCTTGCTGTGGGACCTCTCTCCTCTGTCTGGGTGCTGGGGCCGAAATAACTGAAAGTGGCCTTCTCCAGTGGTGGGTGATATGACGCATGATTACTTGCGGTGGGACCTCTCTCCTCTGTCTGGGTGCTGATGCCGAAATAACTGAAAGTGGCCTTCTCCAGTGGTGGGTCATATGATGCATGATTCCTTGCTGTGGGACCTCTCTCCTCTGTCTGGGTGCTGGGCCTAAATAACTGAAAGTGGCCTTCTCCAGTGGTTGGTCATATGACGCCTTATTCCTTGCTGTCGGACCTCTCTCCTATGTCTGGGTGCTGGGGCTGAAATAACTGAAAGTGGCCTTCTCCAGTGGTGGGTGATATAACGCCTTATTCCTTGGTGTGGGACCTCGCTCCTCTGTCTATGTGCTGATGCCGAAATAACTGAAAGTGGCCTTCTCCAGTGGTGGGTGATATGACGCATGATTCCTTGCTGTGGGACCTCTCTCCTCTGTCTGGGTGCTGGGCCTAAATAACTGAAAGTGGCCATCTCCAGTGGTGGGTCATATGACGCCTTATTCCTTGCTGTGGGACCTCTCTCCTCTGTCTGGGTGCTGGGGCTGAAATAACTGAAAGTGGCCTTCTCCAGTGGTGGGTGATATGACGCATGATTGCTTGCTGTGGGACCTCTCTCCTCTGTCTAGGTGCTTGGGCCGGAAATAACTGAAAGTGGCCTTCTCCAGTGGTGGGTGATATGACGCATGATTCCTTGCTGTTGGACCTCTCTCCTCTGTCTGGGTGCTGGGGCCGAACTAACTGAAAGTGGCCTTCTCCAGTGGTGGGTGATATGACGCATGATTCCTTGCAATGGGACCTCTCTCCTCTGTCTGGGTGCTGTGGCCGAACTAACTGAAAGTTGCCTTCTCCAGTGGTGGGCAATATGACGCATGATTCCTTGCTGTTTGACCTCTCTCCTCTGTCTGGGTGCTGGGCCTAAATAACTGAAAGTGGCCTTCTCCAGTGGTGGGTCATATGACGCCTTATTCCTTGCTGTGGGACCTCTCTCCTCTGTCATGGGTGCTGGGGCCGAAAATAGCTGAAAGTGGCCTTCTCCAGTGGTGGGTGATATAGCTGCATGATTACTTGCGGTGGGACCTCTCTCCTCTGTCTGGGTGCTGATGCCGAAATAACTGAAAGTGGCCTTCTCCAGTGGTGGGTCATATGATGCATGATTCCTTGCTGTGGGACCTCTCTCCTCTGTCTGGGTGCTGGGCCTAAATAACTGAAAGTGGCCTTCTCCAGTGGTTGGTCATATGGCGCCTTATTCCTTGCTGTCGGACCTCTCTCTATGTCTGGGTGCTGGGGCTGAAATAACTTAAAGTGGCCTTCTCCAGTGGTGGGTGATATAACGCCTTATTCCTTGGTGTGGGACCTCGCTCCTCTGTCTATGTGCTGATGCCGAAATAACTGAAAGTGGCCTTCTCCAGTGGTGGGTGATATGACGCATGATTCCTTGCTGTGGGACCTCTCTCCTCTGTCTGGGTGCTGGGCCTAAATAACTGAAAGTGGCCATCTCCAGTGGTGGGTCATATGACGCCTTATTCCTTGCTGTGGGACCTCTCTCCTCTGTCTGGGTGCTGGGGCTGAAATAACTGAAAGTGGCCTTCTCCAGTGGTGGGTGATATGAGCGATGATTCCTTGCTGTGGGACCTCTCTCCTCTGTCTAGGTGCTTGGGCCGAAATAACTGAAAGTGGCCTTCTCCAGTGGTGGGTGATATGACGCATGATTCCTTGCTGTGGGACCTCTCTCCTCTGTCTGGGTGCTGGGGCCGAACTAACTGAAAGTGGCCTTCTCCAGTGGTGGGTGATATGACGCATGATTCCTTGCAATGGGACCTCTCTCCTCTGTCTGGGTGCTGTGGCCGAACTAACTGAAAGTTGCCTTCTCCAGTGGTGGGCAATATGACGCATGATTCCTTGCTGTTTGACCTCTCTCCTCTGTCTGGGTGCTGGGCCTAAATAACTGAAAGTGGCCTTCTCCAGTGGTGGGTCATATGACGCCTTATTCCTTGCTGTGGGACCTCTCTCCTCTGTCTGGGTGCTGGGGTCGAAATAACTGAAAGTGGCCTTCTCCAGTGTTGGGTGATATGACGCATGATTACTTGCGGTGGGACCTCTCTCCTCTGTCTGGGTGCTGATGCCGAAATAACTGAAAGTGGCCTTCTCCAGTGGTGGGTCATATGATGCATGATTCCTTGCTGTGGGACCTCTCTCCTCTGTCTGGGTGCTGAGCCTAAATAACTGAAAGTGGCCTTCTCCAGTGGTTGGTCATATGACGCCTTATTCCTTGCTGTCGGACCTCTCTCCTATGTCTGGGTGCTGGGGCTGAAATAACTGAAAATGGCCTTCTCCAGTGGTGGGTGATATGACGCATGAGGGACCCCTCTCCTCTGTCTGGGTGCTGATGCCGAAATAACTTAAAGTGGCCTTCTCCAGTGGTGGGTGATATGACGCATGATTCCTTGCTGTGGGACCTCTCTCCTCTGTCTGGGTGCTGGGCCGAAATAACTGAAAGTGGCCTTCTCCTGTGGTGGGTCAGATGACGCCTTATTCCTTGCTGTGGGACCTCTCTCCTCTGTCTGGGTGCTGGGGCCGAAATAACTGAAAGTGGCCTTCACCAGTGGTGGGTGATATAATGCATGATTCCTTTCTGTGGGACCTGTATCCTCGGTCTGGGTGCTGGACCGAAATAACTGAAAGTGGCCTTTTCTAGTGGTGGGTGATATGACGCATGATTCCTTGCTGTCGGACTTCTCTCCTATGTCTGGGTGCTGGGGCCGAAATAACTGAAAGTGGCCTTCTCCAGTGGTGGGTGATATGACGCATGAGGGACCCCTCTCCTCTGTCTGGATGCTGATGCCGTAATAACTGAAAGTGGCCTTCTCCAGTGGTGGGTGATATGACGTATGATTCCTTGCTGTGGTACCTCTCTCCTCTGTCTGGGTGCTGGGCCTAATTAACTGAAAGTGGCCTTCTCCAGTGGTGGGTCATATGACACCTTATTCCTTGCTGTGGGACCTCTCTCCTCTGTCTGTGTGCTGGGGCCGAAATAACTGAAAGTGGCCTTCACCAGTGGTGGGTGATATAATGCATGATTCCTTGCTGTGGGACCTCTCTCCTCTGTCTGGGTGCTGGGGCTGAAATAACTGAAAGTGGCCTTCTCCAGTGGTGGGTGATATGACGCATGATTCTCTGCTATGGGACCTCTCTCCAATTGATATTGGTTAATTTTTATTTATTTTATTTTATTTTAATTCATTTCCCATCCACATTTGTTTGCAGGGCATTTACATACATTTTGCAGCCCTCTAGTCCTTTCCTGGACTATTTTACAGCCTTTTTAGTGCCTAAAAATTTGGGTTCCCATTGACTTCAATGGGGTTCGGGTTCGGGATAAAGTTCGGGTCGAGTTCGGATTCCGAACCCGAACATTTTCGTGAAGTTCGGCCGAACTTCTCGAACCCGAACAACCAGGTGTTCACTCATCTCTATTGGTCGCTCCTCTTCCTTCCAATTTGGGGCACTGTGCGTGCGTGGTGCAATGCACTGTGACACCATATATCAGTGGTGTGTTAGGAAGTACTATTCCTATCAGTTTAATCCCTTTTATGTCCCCTATTAGGGGACGTGTATCAAATAGATTTTTGGAACCGGGAGATTGAAAAAGATGATTGGTCTGATTTCTTCCTTCCAATTTGGGGCACTGCGCATGCGCCATGCAATGTACTGTGCCACCCTATATGAGTGTTGTGCACACAGTACAGTCTGTGGGCCTGCGGCCTCTCACACACGCGCAGGCAAGTGCAATATATATATATAAATAAAAAATAAAAAAAACAGACTGATGTATCAGCCCTAAAAAGAGCTTTTTGGGGTGCTGTCAGGACGCTGTCCTTACAGCAGATGGCCCCTTTCACACGAGCGAGTTTTCCGCTCGGGTGCAATGCGTGACGTGAACGCATAGCATCCGCACTGAATCCTTACCCATTAATTTCCATGGGTCTGTGTACATGAGCGGTTTTTTCACGCATCACTTGTGCGTTGCGTGAAAATCACAGCATGCTCTATATTCGGCGTTTTTCACGCCCTAACCCCATAGAAGTGAATGGGGCTGCGTGAAAAACAGATTGCATCCGCAAGCAAGTGCAGGTGCATTGCGTTTTTCAGTGATGTTTGCAAGGAGATGTTGTTTGTAAACCTTCAGTCTTTTATCACGCGCGTGAAAAACGCATCAAAACGCATTGAACCCGCGCGGAAAAAACTGAACAACTGAACGCATTCGCCTGCAAAACTTAATTGCTTTGCCTGTGAAATCGCACAGTTTTCACTGAACGCATCCAGACCCAAGGCCACATTCACACATCCGCAAAATTCATTGTGAATGGGGTCGGACGTGATGCATTTGCAAAAGATAGAACATGTCCTATTCTTGTCCGCAGCCTGCGGACAAGAATAGGCATCTCTATAGGGAGTGCCGGCATGGTGTGTTGCGGATTCGCAACACACTACGGACATGTGAATGGGGCCTAATCCGGACACACTCGTGTGAAAGAGGCCGATGAGTCTTTGAGGACTGGAGTGGACACAGAACACTAGTAGCTAACGCTTTCCCTAGAATACCTATATTAATTCAGCAGCAGCACTCTCCTTGCTCTAACTAACACTGCAGCTTCAGAATGAATCTAAGATGGATGCTGTCCTTGCTTTTTGATAGGAGGTGGGAGGGTCTGGGAGGGAGGGTATGCTGATTGGCTGGAATGTTTCTGCTGACTGTGAGGTACACGGCCAAAGTTTGCTCAATGATAACGTATAGGGGGCGAACTGAACATTGCATATGTTCGCCCGCCGCGGCGAACGCGAACATGCAATGTTCGCCGGGAACTGTTTGCCGGCGACTAGTTCGGGACATCTCTAGCTCAGACTACAAATATATATATATATATATATATATATATATATATATATATATGTAAATCCCGAGGTAGGCAGCAGCACGTCCAAAAGGGTTGGAGGGTGCAAAATCCTCAGGAGGACGGACAATCCTCCACACATATATAGATTCCAGAGAAGAGGCAGCACTCCTGAGTTAAATGGTGATGACCCAATTTATTCCAAGGCAACGTCTCAGCCTACTTCATGAGGCCTTTGTCAAGCAATACAACAGTGCCACAAGCAAACTTATATAGTCATACAATAAATCATTTGATGTGGGCGTTACAAGGTGACATCATCAAATCATGTGATAGGAGCGTTACAAAGTGACATCATCAAATCATGTGATATGGGCGTTACAAAGTGACATCATCAAATCATGTGATCGAGTATACATATACATAGCAATAGTGTGTCCATCTGTATAGCAAAAAATGATCATAAATATCAAAGTGACCCAAAAGGTCGGTGTACACGTGGATTGTGTAAACACAAATATCACCAAAGTGGAATATAATTAAAATGTGAACAGTACTGGCGATCGCCGCTGTTCAGATATCATATATACTAGTCGTAAATAGACTCCAGTCTACCCCAAGTGGACCACATCAGCCGCATGTTAATGGCGTCTCACATTATAATATGCGCATGCGTTTGATCACATGAAATGAAAGTAAATAACCATGGAAACTACAGACAAATCAGTGATAGACTACAGTGTATAGAGGGCATCAAAAGATTTCCCAAATCATAATACGACACACATATATCCGGTGACCATATAGGGGAAGGATCCGGTCGGGCACGAGTCCTTACTGGAAACAGCGGGAGTCGCGTCCCTCTTACTGCGCGACACCATCCCCCATCCCTGCGGTAAAGTGTGACCGCTGCAGTGCGGTCCCAACCCCCACTAGTCACCCCACATATCCACGGCCTTATGTTAGCAGCAATATATAGATCCACATTAGGGAACTAGACAAGTTTAGTTAGCATTTTAAATAGTTGAACAGTAAGCCGTATGGTGGCCGTTCCTGCATCTATTCACACAAATGGGTGCAATCACCTGATAGCCCATGTTCAAATTCAACATTTTAACTAGCGAAAGGAAAGTATAACAGTATAAATAGACGTGGGTGCAAGGGTCCATTTGGGGTCCGGCTGGTTGAAGGCAAAGGTCTTCTCTCTAAAAAATAAAGATAAAGAAATATCAAATTCAAAAATTGGCACTGTGATAAATGCATACACCAAACAGGACAAAAGATCGAGGCTAAGCAATGGAAGACGGCAAGCTCCTCAGAAAAGAGATACATTATATTCAGTGTTCAGACCTGTTGGTTTAAGTGTATTAAGACGTTAAATCCATCTTACTTCACATTTTTTTTTAGCAGCAATTCTCTGTTGCCAACTCTTTTCAAAGGTGGAATGTGATCAATGATTCGGAATTTAAGATCTGATTCCTTGTGATTGGCCTCTAAAAAATGCTTTGACACCGGTAAATCTTTACTCTTTTGACGAATGGTATAGCGATGGTAATTAAAACGGGATTTGAAATCCTGAATAATTTCACCCACATAAAGTAAATTACATGGACATACCAGTAGATATACTACAAAGGAACTGTTGCACGTCAAATAATGCCGTATCTTGTACATAGTGTTAGTCATGGGGTGAATAAAATTATCGCCCTTGAGCATCTGCTTACAATTGATACAATTTAAGCATGGGTAGCAACCAAGCCTCTTGGGGCCTAGATAAGTCTGCCCCTTACCCTGGCTTGGTGTTTCGGTTTTTACCAACTTATCACGGAGGTTATCAGACCTCCAATATGCAAACACCGGGGGGTTATGAAATTCCTTGATATTAGGCATAGTACTCCTCAGTATAGGCCAGTGTTTTCTCACAATTCTGGCTATCCCAGGACTCTTTTGGGTATACGTAGAAATGAACTTAATCCGTTCAGTAGCCCTGTCCTTCCTTGTCTGTGTATAAATCATTAGATTATCTAGATGTTTGCGGACTAGAGTATGTGGATACCCTCTATCAGTGAATTTTCTGGACATCTCATCTAGTCTCATATTTTTCTTAGTCGGATCCTCCTGCACTATCCTAGACACCCGGAGAAACTGACTACGTGGGAGCGATCGAACCATAGGTCTGGGGTGACAGCTTTCATATCGCAACAGATTATTGCAATCAGTAGGCTTTGTGTACAAATCTGTCACTAGTCTATTGTTACAAATAGAGACCATGGTGTCCAAGAATTGTACCTCCTGTGTCGAATAAGTCAATGTGAACTGAATATCAGGGTCTATGACATTCAAAAAACCGTGAAACTACTGTAGCGACTATACAGAGCCCTTCCAAATAACGAAAACATCATCTATGTATCGCCACCACCCGCGAACATGACGGTGGTGGTGGGACACATAGATGTGGTCCGTCTCTAGGGCAGCCATAAACACATGGGCATAGGTCGGTGCCATGTTTGAACCCATTGCTGTTCCGCCAACTGCAAATAATACTCGTCCCGAAACGCAAAATAATTGTACCTCAACACTATGTCAAGTAACTCAATAATGAAGTCCTTGCATTCTGGCGTATAATTAGTTTTGGTCAGACATTTGTGTATCGCCTCCACACCCCTACCATGATCAATAGAGGTGTAGAGGCTGACTACGTCAAATGACGACAAAATGGTGGTGGAGGTAGTAACAACTTCAGAAATTTTCTGCAGAAAGTCACTAGTGTCACGAACAAAGGATGCAGCAGAGGTGGCATAGCCGTGGAGAATCTTATCCAAAAATATAGCTATATTAGAAAACACCGAATCCCTGCCAGACACAATTGGTCTGCCAGGGGGGTCACTCAAGGATTTGTGTATTTTAGGTAACGCATAGATAATAGGAGTACGTGGATGTTTATTCAATAGAAAGGAATATAGATTACCATCAATGATCCCAGCAGTCTTAGCTCTATCTAGGGCATTTGTGATTACTTTAATGACTTCAAATTTAGGATCGTGTGCAAGTCTCCTGTACACTGCCGTGTCTGTGATCTGTCTAAGTATCTCCTTGATATATTTCGAGGTGTCCATAATAACAACGACACCCCCTTTATCGGCTGATTTAACCATGAGGGAGTCGTTGTTATATATAGTGCCAGCACCACCTAGGGGTGAATGGATGTAATGCAAATACCAGCCTGTTGGGAATTTGCAACTTAATACATAGAATATACAATGGCATAAAATGACATACATGATTTTTAAGGGGCCCACTTCCAACACAGAGTGGGACATCTGCAGTGTCGCTGCGATTGCTACCACCCCCTTCTTCTACTGAAACTTGTGCTGGCTACAGCAACATTTTTGCCGCTGACTGTTCCTTTGAGGGGCCCAGGCAACTTTATGTTAGCCATAGTGTACAGTAACTATAACTAAAATAACGGATTAGCTGAGGAAACTGATTTGTTACCATGAAGCACAAGGAAATTCTGATTCGTTGCGAATCAAGGTTTT
>JAKVIS010006756.1:0-10003 GCA_033119425.1 Bufotes viridis
ACAGGATAAGTAATGTATGTACACAGTGACTGCACCCAGCAGAATAGTGGAGTGCAGCTCTGGAGCATAATTCAGGATGTATCAGAGGATCAGTCCAGTGGATCATCTCTTTTTCCTCTTGTGTAGTTGTTTCCATCTCGTGTATTTTGTGCTCACTCTTTGTAGACACTTGATCTCCTCTCCGGCCGTCCCTGCTCGATGTGAGAGGTTCCTGTACTGCAGAGCGCCTTCCATCTTGGACATTGCTGTGACGTGCGGCTCTGATGAGCTCAGCCCCACGGCCGTTCTACTGCCCCTCCCCCAGTATTCTCATTTTTGTTGGTTTTCTTGAAGTTCTTCCCAAAAACAATCAACTAAACTTTTTTTGCCCAAACAAACTTTTGTTTTGTTTGCTCCGCTTATGCGTCCCACAATTCACTGGGGAGCGGGGGCAGACAGGAACATCTCACTTATAATGTGACAAGAAGTTGTTACAATCTCGTTAATCAATCATTCTTGTCATAGAGGCACAAAGACGTTGGCGACGAAACACAAAACGCTAGTCGGGAGTGGGGAGGGGGGCCTTCATTGTCTTCCAAGTAACACATTGGGATTGTTCTGTGTCTTGCATTATTTTTTAAGATCTCTTGTCGTCTGCACACAAAGCCGGGAAATTATTCTCCTTAAAATAAAATAAAGCGCTGTGCCCCGTGGTCAACGTGGCCCCTGATGCCTGTCAATCACCGGGAAGTTTCTGGAGACATTTAATTACCAGATAATGTAGTCATCACGACGCTCTCCTGTAAGTGACAGCTTATTTTGGATGGAGAGATCCGCGTCTTCCCTGGGGTCAGAGATGTTCTGAGGTTAACTTCATAATGACAAGTCCTTATAATCACATCCTGACATTGAGGAGATGGAAAAAACGAAAAGCCACAATTATTTGAATAAATTAATAACAGTAATAAAGCGGCGCTCGTAATTGCATAATGTGCAGGTTGTCAGCCGCGCTTTCTGTCACTCGCTGGGAAATTTTATTATATCAGCAGTTCTTACACAACATTAAATTGACTTAAAATCACACATGGATCAGAGAAGTTTACAGCGAAGACGGCGCCGGAGAAAAAGCGGAATTGATGTTCTGTGTCTAAGAATATATTTGGATAAAAAGAATGAAGAAGAAAAACCGAAGTCTCCAGAAGAACGGCTGGACGATGCGGCTTTATTACTTACCAGATATTTATTACTATACTGGGTGCTGGATCATCGGATGTTCTGGATCATCGGATGTTCTGGATCATCGGATGTTCTGGATCATCGCATTACATGGTGGCACTCAACGCTCTTAGACTTAGGTTTTTCTGTATTAATAGTCATTGTATATTTGTAGCAGCTTTAGTGCTAATTTCATCAGTTTGTGCTCCAGAGCTGCGCTTCCTTCTAGCATTCTATTGACATTGCAGCCACAGTCCCTTTTAGGACCACGGAGAGCTCCTAGATCAGTCAGCTACCTGCCTCCCGGGATATACAGATGCTGCTTTCTGCCGTCGCCTTCTTAGTGATGCCCGCCACCTTCAAAGATGATAACTTTCTGTAGATGTTTATTGGTATTTTATAGATGGGGAACATATAATCGCATCCAATATCAGGGCTTTATGCCCCAAAACAAGAATTCCTTTAAAGATGACAGCACAATTTAGAGGCATTCCTGCACAGGATTATCGTGGCTAACAGAAGACAAGTCCATGAAATTCACCAAGTGAAGAGGGTAAAGCTTCCCTATTACAGCTCTGACCATGCACAGCGCCATCCATTGTGTAGTGGCTGTGCCTGGTATCGCAGCTCAGCCCCATTAACCTCAATCCTAGGGATAGGTCATCAGTATTTAACGTTTGAAAAACCCCTTTTAAACCAACTATATATAAAGAGAATTCAGGTGTGCTGCTACTTGTAGTCCTTGTTTGTTTTTGCATTGCAGCCATTGTAGCGTGCACCTGAACTCTCCTAATATATAGATTGGAGGTGCTGGTTTAACCCTTTGGGGTTTTTATTGTTACAGATATATACACACTACTAGAGGGAACAAAGTACATACAGATTATACAGTCCCCACTAGGGGGAGCTCACTACATACAGATTATACAGCCACCACTAGAGGGAGCTCACTACATACAGATTATACAGTCACCACTAGGGGGAGCTCACTACATACAGATTATACAGCCACCACTAGAGGGAGCTCACTACATACAGATTTTACAGCCACCACTAGAGGGAGCTCACTACATACAGGTTATACAGCCTCCACTAGAGGGAGCTCACTACATACAGATTATACAGTCACCACTAGAGGGAGCTCACTACATACACATTATACAGTCACCACTAGAGGGAGCTCACTACATACAGATTATACAGCCACCACTAGAGGGAGCTCACTACATACAGATTATACAGTCACCACTAGAGGGAGCTCACTACATACAGATTATACAGTCACCACTAGAGGGAGCTCACTACATACAGATTATACAGCCTTCACTAGAGGGAGCTCACTACATACAGATTATACAGTCACCACTAGAGGGAGCTCACTACATACAGATTATACAGTCACCACTAGAGGGAGCTCACTACATACAGATTATACAGCCACCACTAGAGGGAGCTCACTACATACAGATTATACAGCCACCACTAGAGGGAGCTCACTACATACAGATTATACTGTCACCACTAGAGGGAGCTCACTACATACAGATTATATAGTCACCACTAGGGGGAGCTCACTACATACAGATCATACAGCCACCACTAGAGGGAGCTCACTACATACAGATTATACAGCCTCCACTAGAGGGAGCTCACTACATACAGATTATACAGTCACCACTAGGGGGAGCTCACTACATACAGATTATACAGCCACCACTAGAGGGAGCTCACTACATACAGATTATACAGTCACCACTAGGGGGAGCTCACTACATACAGATTATACAGCCACCACTAGAGGGAGCTCACTACATACAGATTTTACAGCCACCACTAGAGGGAGCTCACTACATACAGGTTATACAGCCTCCACTAGAGGGAGCTCACTACATACAGATTATACAGCCACCACTAGAGGGAGCTCACTACATACAGATTATACAGTCACCACTAGAGGGAGCTCACTACATACACATTATACAGTCACCACTAGAGGGAGCTCACTACATACAGATTATACAGCCACCACTAGAGGGAGCTCACTACATAGAGATTATACAGCCACCACTAGAGGGAGCTCACTACATACAGATTATACTGTCACCACTAGAGGGAGCTCACTACATACAGATTATACAGCCACCACTAGAGGGAGCTCACTACATACAGGTTATACAGCCTCCACTAGAGGGAGCTCACTACATACAGATTATACAGTCACCACTAGAGGGAGCTCACTACATACAGATTATACAGCCACCACTAGAGGGAGCTCACTACATACAGATTATACAGCCACCACTAGAGGGAGCTCACTACATACAGATTATACTGTCACCACTAGAAGGAGCTCACTACATAGAGATTATATAGTCACCACTAGGGGGAGCTCACTACATACAGATCATACAGCCACCACTAGAGGGAGCTCACTACATACAGATTATACAGCCTCCACTAGAGGGAGCTCACTACATACAGATTATACAGCCACCACTAGGGGGAGCTCAGTACATACAGATTATACAGCCACCACTAGAGGGAGCTCCCTACATACAGATTATACAGTCACCACTAGAGGGAGCTCCCTACATACAGATTATACAGCCTCCACTAGAGGGAGCTCACTACATACAGATTATACAGCCACCGCTAGGAGGAGCTCACTACATACAGATTATACAGCCACCACTAGAGGGAGCTCCCTACATACAGATTATACAGCCTCCACTAGAGGGAGCTCACTACATACAGATTATACAGCCACCGCTAGGAGGAGCTCACTACATACAGATTATACAGCCTCCACTAGAGGGAGCTCACTACATACAGATTATACAGCCACCACTAGAGGGAGCTCACTACATACAGATTATACAGCCACCACTAGAGGGAGCTCACTACATACAGATTATACAGCCACCACTACAGGAAGCTCGGTATATACAGATTATACAGCCACCACTGGAGGGAGCTCACTACATACAGATTATACAGCCACCACTAGAGGGAGCTCACTACATACAGATTATACAGCCACCACTAGAGGGAGCTCACTACATTCAGATTATACAGTCACCACTAGAGGGAGCTCACTACATACAGATTATACAACCACCACTAGAGGGAGCTCACTACATACAGATTATACAGCCACCACTAGGGGCAGCTCACTACATACAGATTATACAGCCACCACTAGGGGGAGCTCACTACATACAGATTATACAGCCACCACTAGAGGGAGCTCACTACATACAGATTATACAGCCACCTCTAGGGGGAGCTCAGTACATTCAGATTATACAGTCACCACTAGAGGGAGCTCACTACATACAGATTATACAACCACCACTAGAGGGAGCTCACTACATACAGATTATACAGCCACCACTATGGGGAGCTCACTACATACAGATTATACAGACACCACTAGAGGGAGCTCACTACATACAGATAATACAGTCACCACTAGAGGGAGCTCACTACATACAGATTATACAGCCACCACTAGGGGGAGCTCACTACATACAGATTATACAGCCACCACTAGAGGGAGCTCACTACATACAGATCATACAGTCACCACTAGAGGGAGCTCACTACATACAGATTATACAGTCACCACTAGAGGGAGCTCACTACATACAGATTATACAGCCACCACTAGAGGGAGCTCACTACATACAGATTATACAACCACCACTAGAGGGAGCTCACTGCATACAGATTATACAGCCACCACTAGAGGGAGCTCACTGCATACAGATTATACAGCCACCACTAGAGGGAGCTCACTGCATACAGATTATACAGCCACCACTAGAGGGAGCTCACTGCATACAGATTATACAGCCACCACTAGAGGGAGCTCACTACATACAGATTATACAGCCTCCACTAGAGGGAGCTCACTACATACAGATTATACAGTCACCACTAGAGGGAGCTTACTACATACAGATTATACAGCCACCACTAGAGGGAGCTCACTACATACAGATTATACAGCCACCACTAGAGGGAGCTCACTACATACAGAATATACATCCACCACTAGAGGGAGCTTACTACATACAGATTATACAGCCACCACTAGAGGGAGCTCACTACATACAGATTATACAGCCACCACTAGAGGGAGCTCACTGCATACAGATTATAGAGCCACCACTAGAGGGAGCTCACTACATACAGATTATACAGTCACCACTAGAGGCAGCTCACTACATACAGATTATACAGCCACCACTAGAGGGAGCTCACTACATACAGATTATACAGCCACCACTAGAGGGATCTCACTACATACAGATTATACAGTCACCACTAGAGGGAGCTCACTACATACAGATTATACAGTCACCACTAGAGGGAGCTCACTACATACAGATTATTTCATTGAAGTCAATAATAATAAACCTGTATGCAGTAAGCTCTAGCTCTCCTCTAGTGCTGGTGGCAGATACAGAATTTTATCAAATAGTTGGGTGGTTTTCAAAACCGAGGATTTGGAGCGAGTATTACATCTCGGACCCCTATGAAAACATATGAACTGAATCGGCCTAAAATGGACCTAGAATTCAAAAAGGGCAGTAACATAAGGAAATGTTAAATAACTGCAATTAGATTTAAATTGAGGCCCATATTTTCGGGCGCCGCTCCCCTGCTGGGGTCACCTGCAGCTGCATCTATTTCTATCTGTATCTCTCAGCTCTCCTGTGCTGTGGGGCAATAAACATTCAGAATTTTAAACTATTGAAAGTTCCTGAATCTAAAATTCTCCATTCACAGGGGACTCGATAATGACAAAGGGAGACTGACTCTGGCCCAAAATAGATGTAATCGGGGTGCTGGAAGGAGCCGAGCCCAGCACTGTGTATATATTATATACTTCAGAATCTAAATCCAGTAATTCACAGAGGAAATTACTAAATGTCTGGACATGTGCAGGGAAAATACTTTATATTCTGCTTTTTCATGAGGCCCAAACCTGATAGCAGCATCTGTCCTGCATAATTCTAAAGGAAAAGTATCATCCAGTCATAGTTTACAATGTATGATGAATAGTTCTGGAAGATTCCAAATACTCCAGAGCTGCACTCACTGTTCTGCTGGTGCAGTCACTGTGTACATACATTACTAATCCTGTACTGATCCTGAGTTACATCCTGTATTATATTCCAGAGCTGCACTCACTATTCTGCTGGTGCAGTCACTGTGTACATACATTACTTATCCTGTACTGATCCTGGGTTACATCCGGTATTATACTCCAGAGCTGCACTCTCTATTCTGCTGGTGGAGTCACTGTGTACATACATTACTTATCCTGTACTGATTCTGAGTTATATTCTGTATTATACTCCAGAGCTGCACTCACTATTCTGCTGGTGCAGTCACTATGTACATACATTACTTATCCTGTACTGATCCTGAGTTACATCCTGTATTATACTCCAGAGCTGCACTCACTATTCTGCTGGTGCAGTCACTATGTACATACATTACTTATCCTGTACTGATTCTGAGTTATATTCTGTATTATACTCCAGAGCTGCACTCACTATTCTGCTTGTGCAGTCACTATGTACATACATTACTTATCCTGTACTGATCCTGAGTTACATCCTGTATTATACTCCAGAGCTGTACTCACTATTCTGCTGGTGCAGTCACTGTGTATATACATTACTTATCCTGTACTGATCCTGAGTTACATCCTGTATTATACTCCAGAGCTGCACTCACTATTCTGCTGGTGCAGTCACTGTGTACATACATTACTTATCCTGTACTGATCCTGAGTTACATCCTGTATTATACTCCAGAGCTGCACTCACTATTCTGCTGGTGCAGTCACTGTGTACATACATTTCTTATCCTGTACTGATCCTGACTTACATCCTGTATTATACTCCAGAGCTGCACTCACTTTTCTGCTGGTGCAGTCACTGTGTACATACATTACTTATCCTGTACTGATCCTGAGTTACATCCTGTATTATACTCCAGAGCTGCACTCTCTATTCTGCTGGTGCAGTCACTGTGTACATACATTACTTATCCTGTACTGATCCTGAGTTACATCCTGTATTATACTCCAGAGCTGCACTCACTATTCTGCTGGTGGAGTCACTGTGTACATACATTACTTATCCTGTACTGATCCTGAGTTACATCCTGTATTATACTCCAGAGCTGCACTCACTATTCTGCTGGTGCAGTCACTGTGTACACACATTACTTATCCTGTACTGATCCTGAGTTACATCCTGTATTATACTCCAGAGCTGCACTCACTATTCTGCTGGTACAGTCACTGTGTACATACATTACTTATCCTGTACTGATCCTGAGTTACATCCTGTATTACACTCCAGAGCTGCACTCACTATTCTGCTGGTGCAGTCACTGTGTACATACATTACTTATCCTGTACTGATCCTGAGTTACATCCTGTATTATACTCCAGAGCTGCACTCTCTATTCTGCTGGTGGAGTCACTGTGTACATACATTACTTATCCTGTACTGATCCTGAGTAATATTCTGTAATATACTCCAGAGCTGCACTCATTATTCTGCTGGTGCAGTCACTGTGTACATACATTACTTATCCTGTACTGATCCTGAGTTATATCCTGTATTTTCTCCAGAGCTGCACTCACTAATTTACTAATGTGATTGCAGGGATAGTCTGTAACATATCATTCAGTTTTCTCACATTTCCTTTGAACCCTTTTTCAGTTTATAAGGTCGGGTTGTGTCTTGTGACTTGAGGGTTGTTGTAATACGGATGATAACACCCATCATTGTGCAATAGGCGCTTGCATCAAATAGAATTCTGTAATCTCCCCTCGCCTCTCTCTGTATCTTCCTTGTTAATGGTCCTGAATACAAGGGAAATGTAGAAATGATGAAGACACATGTGTACGAGAGTCCCACAGCTGTATACCCTCCTGCTGTGTTGTATATGTATATATGGGGTGGTGCTGTATACCCTCCTCCTGCGGTGTATATGTATATACGGGGTGGTGCTGTATACCCTCCTGCTGCGGTGTATATGTATATACGGGGTGGTGCTGTATACCCTCCTGCTGTGTTGTATATGTATATATGGGGTGGTGCTGTATACCCTCCTGCTGCGGTGTATATACGGGATGGTGCTGTATACCCTCCTGCTGCGGTGTATATGTATATACGGGGTGGTGCTGTATACCCTCCTCCTGCGGTGTATATGTATATACGGGGTGGTGCTGTATACCCTCCTCCTGCGGTGTATATGTATATATGGGGTGGTGCTGTATACCCCTCCTGCTGCGGTGTATATGTATATACGGGTGGTGCTGTATACCCTCCTCCTGCGGTGTATATGTATATACGGGGTGGTGCTGTATACCCTCCTGCTGCGGTGTATATGTATATATGGGATGGTGCTGTATACCCTCCTCCTGCGGTGTATATGTATATACGGGGTGGTGCTGTATACCCTCCTGCTGCGGTGTATATGTATGTATCGGGATGGTGCTGTATACCCTCCTGCTGCGGTGTATATGTATATACGGGGTGGTGCTGTATACCCTCCTCCTGCGGTGTATATGTATATATGGGGTGGTGCTGTATACCCTCCTGCTGCGGTGTATATGTATATACGGGGTGGTGCTGTATACCCTCCTCCTGCGGTGTATATGTATGTACGGGATGGTGCTGTATACCCTCCTGCTGCTGCGGTGTATATGTATATACGGGGTGGTGCTGTATACCCTCCTCCTGCGGTGTATATGTATATACGGGGTGGTGCTGTATACCCTCCTGCTGCGGTGTATATGTATATATGGGATGGTGCTGTATACCCTCCTGCTGCGGTGTATATGTATATACGGGGTGGTGCTGTATACCCTCCTGCTGCGGTGTATGTGTATATACGGGGTGGTGCTGTATACCCTCCTGCTGCGGTGTATATGTATATACGGGGTGGTGCTGTATACCCTCCTCCTGCGGTGTATATGTATATACGGGATGGTGCTGTATACCCTCCTGCTGCGGTGTATTTGTATGTACCGGGTGGTGCTGTATACCCTCCTGCTGCCGTGTATATGTATATATGGGGAGGTGCTGTATACCCTCCTCCTGCGGTGTATATGTATATACGGGATGGTGCTGTATACCCTCCTCCTGCGGTGTATATGTATATACAGGGTGGTGCTGTATACCCTCCTGCTGCGGTGTATATGTATATACGGGGTGGTGCTGTATACCCTCCTGCTGCGGTGTATATGTATATACGGGGTGGTGCTGTATAGCCTCCTGCTGCGGTGTATATGTATATACGGGGTGGTGCTGTATACCCTCCTCCTGCGGTGTATATGTATATACGGGGTGGTGCTGTATACCCTCCTCCTGCGGTGTATATGTATATACGTGGTGGTGTTGTATACCCTCCTGCTCCGGTGTATATGTATGTACGGGGTGGTGCTGTATACCCTCCTCCTGCGGTGTATATGTATGTACGGGGTGGTGCTGTATACCCTCCTGCTGCAGTATATATGTATGTACGGGGTGGTGCTGTATACCCTCCTGCTGCGGTGTATATGTATGTACGCGATGGTGGTGCTGTATACCCTCCTGCTGCGGTGTATATGTATATAAGGGGGGTTGTACTGTATACCCTCCTGCTGCGGTGTATGTATATGTATATACGGGGTGGTGCTGTATACCCTCCTGCTGCGGTGTATATGTATGTACGGGATGGTGGTGCTGTATACCCTCCTGCTGCGGTGTATATGTATATACGGGATGGTGCTGTA
>JAKVIS010006757.1:0-10017 GCA_033119425.1 Bufotes viridis
GCTGGGGGAGGGATGAGGGTAAGTGTCGATTCTTAAACCACGGTGAGCATTTTAATAAAAATTGTGCCCTGCTTGGATAGCTGAGTATAGGGAAGGGGCCATTTGGCTCTCTTACCTGAATTTTTAGGTTTTTCGTGAAATAAATTGCCATGCCAGTACAGTGGATTTTGTGGATTACCCTGCTTTGCTGTGGTTTTCACTCACTGTTCCCCAGCTATGGATTTGAGTAGTTTCTGATTATCACAAATGCTCCATTCACATTACAAGCAGCGCTTTAGCGACATTAATGGAGACCATATGTTTTCCATGCGGTCCTCTCATGTGAAATGATGAGCCCAGGACGGGAGCCTCGCACTCGCCTGTAGATAAAGTTTACTCAACGCTCCGAGAACTGTTCCGGCGGGTCTGCCCGAGGTCGGCCGTCTCTCGGCAGCAGATGCGCGGTTTAATGGAATTCAGGCAAATGAAAAGAGCTGGAGGAAATGATGCTGATTAAAATGGAAGCAAAATAAAATGTGATTTACGGAAAATGAGTAAACATATGCAGATTGAGCGATGTCACACCCGAGAATGGAAGTCGTACGCCAGCAAACAGTGTCTATGGAGAGCAGCCATCAATTAAACTGCGATGGTGAATTACAGCGAGTTATATTTAAATGGACAGCTCTGACTGTGGATGTAAATTAAACTGTCTCATTAAAATGGTCCTCTCCATCACCTTTTAATATGCCCTAATAATACGTCAGTGCTGTTCTTTTCTGTAACAAGCGGATACATTCATACCTAGTTAATAGTTTTCTTTTATTGGCCTTAAGTGGAAATTCATCTCGTCATAGGCAGCATCAAAGGGCTCCCTAGTCTCAACTGGCTTGCAAAGGTATACAAAAATTACAGAGGGGGACACGAGGTCCACTGCCTCCCCTGTACCAGCTTAAAAAGGAACCCCGACTGTCCAGGATCTGCAGAGTATATCTGCATAGGGGGCTGAGCTACAGTCCTAATACAGAGTAGTGTTAGGGCGAATATTCGAATCGCATATTGCAAATCTCTTTGAGAATTGAGAATACCCGTATTTTCATCGCTCTATAAGACCGACTCGGCCTATAAGACGCACCTGGGCTTTTGAGGAGAAAAATAAGAAAAAAATATTTTTAACCAAAAGGTGTGCTTTTGAAGTAATGGTGGTCTGTGCATGACAGTATTATGGGGGATCTGTGGATGGCACTGTTATGTGGGGAGATGTGGATGGCACTGTGATGGGGGATCTGTGGATAGCACTGTGATGGGGGATCTGTGGATAGCACTGTGATGGGGGATCTGTGGATAAGCACTGTGATGGGGGAGATGAGGAATGACACTGTATGGATTGATCTGTGGATGACAGCATATATAGCATCTTATGCTATATGTGTCATCCACAGATCACCCCAATTACAGTGTCATCCACAGGTGCCCCCTTTTCTAAAACATCTGGCCCATGGTTGCTAGGGCGGAGCCTGGCAACATATGGCGGGCGGCCCGGCCGAGCAACAGCGTGACTGTTGCATAACATTTAAAATCTTTAATTATGTCCCTCATTTCCTAAAGCTTAGACAGTACGCTCAGCTAACCTAGCTATAACGATCTTCTAGCAGGCAGAAGCGGGTGCGGCGGCAGGCTGGTGTAACGTCCTCACTGACGCCATCTGCCTGCCCTTTCACTTTATGAATGAAGCAGGAGGAGCAGGCAGATGACGCCAGTGAGACGTTACACAGCAGCTCTGCCGCCGCACCGCTCTGCCTGCTAGAGGATCGCTATAGCAGGTTAGCAGAGCGCTACTGTCCTGGGCTTTTAGGAAATAAGGGGACATAATTAAAGATTTTAAATGTTATACAAGCAGTCACGCTGTGAGCTAGCGGGCCGCCCGCCGCGGCTGCCAGGCTCGCCCCTCCTCCTTCCGTGCTGATACATCGCAGGCCGAGCGATGTATCGGCTTCAGCTATAGGAAAATGGTAGTATTCGCCATATAAGACGCACTGCCATTTTCCCCCCACTTTTGGGGGGAAAAAAGTGCGTCTTATATGGCGAAAAATACGGTATTTACAATATAGTGATATATATTCGTATTTTCAAATATTCAACTTTTTGTTCATCAGTAACCTCTCTTTTTGCTTGTGGGCCAATGAGAAGGCTGCAATGTCTTTGTCTGAGCTTTGCAACATCTCTAGCAACCAATAGGAAAGTGGCCTACCGCTTACTATATAAGAACCTCCCCAGCAGACATTTTCTATAGTTTTTTACAGTTCTGAGAGAGAGAGCAGTGTCATTGCTGTGCTCTGTGCTTTCCACATTACATTAGATACTTAGTTAGTTATCTTATATATATAATACAGATAGTTAGTGGGAGATAGTCAGTGTAGGTTAGATAGTGATATAGCGTAGCTGATAGGTTCCAGTGCAGGGTGTTAGGTAGTGTGATAGGTTCCATACATACATACATAGTGCTGTGATGTCACATTACATAAGATAGTTAGTTATCTTATATATATAATACAGATAGTTAGTGGGAGATAGTCAGTGTGGGTTAGATAGTGATATAGCGTAGCTGATAGGTTCCAGTGCAGGGTGTTAGGTAGTGTGATAGGATCCATACATACATACATAGTGCTGTGATGTCACATTACATTAGATAGTTAGTTATCTTATATATATAATACAGATAGTTAGTGGGAGATAGTCAGTGTAGGTTAGATAGTGATATAATGTAGCTGATAGGTTCCAGTGCAGGGTGTTAGGTAGTGTGATAGGTTCTGCTGTCCATACATACATGCTACAGACATAGTGCTGTGATGTCACATTACATTAGTTAGTTAGCTTATATATATAATACAGATAGTTAGTGGGAGATAGTCAGTGTAGGTTAGATAGTGATATAGTGTAGCTTATAGGTTCCAGTGTAGGGTGTTAGGTAGTGTGATAGGTTCTGCTGTCCATACATACAGGCTACAGACATAGTGCTGTGATGTCACAAGTTTACAACAATACTTAGTAATGTAATGTAGTCAGACCTGCTAAAATGTGAAGTTGCCTGTATTGCACAAAAATATGCGCATCATTAATTGCCGATTTGCGCTATCGCGAATATATCGGAGCACTCTATCTTCATATAAAGCTGTTGTAATATTCTGCCGTGCCAACCATTTTCCCCAGTCTCAGGAAACTTCTAGCAGCTTGAAAAATGTAGCTATAGTGACCCACACCTGTATTGCGCGCGCATATTGCATTGCCGATTTTCGCAATCAAGAAAATAACTGCGAATTCGCGAATATATGACGAATATTCTACCAAATATTCGTGAAATATCGAAAATTCAAATATTTCCCCTGTCGCTCATCACTTATACAGAGCTCCAGATCTCCTGCCTAGACATAGAGTTAAATGAGAGCGGTGCTCACTGACTATAGAGTTTTTGGGTGTCCATTGAAGTCAGTTATAGATGTGTCTTTGTGAGGTTCCACTGATGGAAGAGAGCATTTCATCACGTAGCTCTGGCTGTATACAGGGGAGCAGGGGATCTGGAGTTCTGGAAAAGAGAGAGAGAGCTCTGACCTCGCGAAAGATATGTTGTAAAATATAATCTGCACTAAATTTTTGAGCTTAAAATGAAATGATCTTCATAGTTAGGGAAACACTTAAAGGGTAACTTATAGGTAAAAATAGTCAGACAACCAAAAAAATTTGGCTTATTGAGCTACAGGAACAAAGCTGAGTTTGTGAACTCTGCTTTTGATACTGCAGGGTAAGAGCCCAGGGGGTGTTTTCTACTTGTGAAGCTGTAGAGTCAGAGCCCAGGGGGTGTTTCCTACTTGTGAAGCTGCAGGGTCAGAGCTCAGTGGGTGTTTCTTACTTGTGAAGCTGCAGGGTCAGAGCTCAATGGGTGTTCCCTACTTGTGAAGCTGCAGGGTAGGAGCTCAGTGGGTGTTCCCTACTTGTGAAGCTGCAGGGTCAGAGCTCAGGGGGTGTTCCCTACTTGTGAAGCTGTAGAGTCAGAGCTCAGTAGGTGTTTCCTACTTGTGAAGCTGCAGGGTCAGAGCTCAGTGGGTGTTTCCTACTTGTGAAGCTGCAGGGTCAGAGCTCAGTGGGTGTTTCCTACTTGTGAAGCTGCAGGGTCAGAGCTCAGTTGGTGTTTCCTACTTGTGAAGCTGTAGAGTCAGAGCTCAGTAGGGGTTTCCTACTTGTGAAGCTGTAGAGTCAGAGCCCAGGGGGTATTTCCTACTTGTGAAGCTGTAGAGTCAGAGCTCAGGGGGTGTTTCCTACTTGTGAAGCTGCAGGGTCAGAGCTCAGTGGGTGTTTCCTACTTGTGAAGCTGTAGAGTCAGAGCTCAGGGGGTGTTACCTACTTGTGAAGCTGTAGAGTCAGAGCTCAGGGGGTGTTACCTACTTGTGAAGCTGCAGGGTAGGAGCTCAGTGGGTGTTCCCTACTTGTGAAGCTGCAGGGTCAGAGCTCAGTGGGTGTTCCCTACTTGTGAAGCTGTAGAGTCAGAGCTCAGTGGGTGTTTCCCACTTATGAAACTGCAGGGTCAGAGCTCAGTATATGTTCCCTACTTGTGAAGGTGCAGGGTAGGAGCTCAGGGGGTGTTACCTACTTGTGAAGCTGCAGGGTAGGAGCTCAGTGGGTGTTCCCTACTTGTGAAGCTGCAGGGTAGGAGCTCAGTGGGTGTTCCATACTTGTGAAGATGCAGGGTCAGAGCTCAGTGGGTGTTCCCTACTTGTAAAGCTGCAGGGTAGGAGCTTAGGGGGTGTTTCCTACTTGTGAAGCTGCAGGCTCAGAGCTCAGGGGGTGTTACCTACTTGTGAAGCTGTAGAGTCAGAGCTCACTATGTGTTCCCTACTTGTGAAGCTGCAGGGTAGGAGCTCTGTGGGTGTTCCCTACTTGTGAAGCTGCTGGTACAGTGCTCAGTGTTTTTTCTGCTTTTGGAACTGTAGTTTCAGAGCTCAGTGGGTGTTCTTGCTTGTGGAGCTGTAGGTTCAGAGCTTAGTGGGTTTTCCTCCTGTGAAGATACTGATACAGTGCTCAGTGTATTTCTCTGCTTGTGGAACTCCGAGCTCAGTGGGTTTCCTGCTTGTGAAGCTGCAGGTACAATGCTCAGTGGGTGTTTCTGCTTGTAGAGATGTAGTTTCAGGGCTCAGTGGATTTTCCTGCTGTTGATACAGTGCTAAGTGGGTGTGGAACCACTTCTATCAACTAACCGGTTTGACTTTGAACTAAAACCTAAGGGCATTATCCAGGCAGTCCCCTGGTATTCACCCTTTAACCCCTATACCGGGATCTGGATTTTACAGCAGAGGAGCCACTAGGCCTGTACCTCCTGGAGCAGTCCCAGTGTGGTTGACAGCTGGCCCATAGGGGTCAGTGACACTGGTGCGGAGCACTGAGGGACCAGGCAAAACTTATAGTTGGTAACAGGCATCATTGCGGCACTGGGGTCCTAGGTTTGAATCTGACCTAGAGCAACATCTGCATGGACTTTGCATGTTCTCCTCGTCAGTTTCCTCTGGGTTCTCCAGTTTCCTCCCACACTCCAAAGACAGACTGATGTGACCCTAATCTCTGTAAAGCGCTCCGGAATATGTCAGCACTATATGTTAGTAAAATAAATAAAACATTGGAACAAAGAACAGGAAGAAGTGAGGGCAAGCAGAGTTCGTGCAAATCCGTGTCCAAAGGTCAG
Source organism: Bufotes viridis (assembly GCA_033119425.1). Classification (NCBI taxonomy): domain Eukaryota; kingdom Metazoa; phylum Chordata; class Amphibia; order Anura; family Bufonidae; genus Bufotes; species Bufotes viridis. The sequence continues at coordinate 5,711 of JAKVIS010006757.1, forward strand.
GGCAGGCAATTCAGACTCATTACATGGTCAGATTAGGTGACAATGAGTCAGAATCCAGGAATCAAGCAGAAGTAGGTACACGGGCAGACAAGCAGATCATAACACCTTTGCAGGATCTGCCGAGCAAGTGAACCTATTGCTCAGGCAGTGAGAGAGACACAAACAGTACAGCTACTAATGTGATTAACACATTAGAAACAGCTGCACACAGAACTAAAGGAGGGTTTAACCCTTTCAATGCTGCAGAATGAAGTGAGGTTCAGTGAAAAATATCTCCAATAGACATGCAGAACACTGATGCTCAGGCCCGCTGCTGGAGCGCAGGAACTGCAATAGACATGGGGTGAGTGGCGCAGTTCCCATGCCTCCACGAAGTGGCGGGACAGCGGTGGACACCGGCCCCCAGTGTAACTTGTGGAGCTGTCCGTTCATTGGGTTTCCCTGCGAAGCTGCTCGATTTTACCTTCCTTCTCCTTCTTCCCTCTAATGTTGATATGGGCGTGCGAGAGTTGTTGAAGACTCAAAGTGGTTATTCAATGATATTTAAGACTAAGAAGCCAACTCCTTGAGTGGAAGGAAGATCAGGCTGCACATTTAGTCTGTAACTATAGAGCAACAGGTGCATCAGGTCTGCATAGGAGCTGTATACACAAAACGATGTCTTATGGGTGTTATGTTTATCTGATAGACAGATCCCTCACCCTCCTCAAGGGGTTTTTCCCACGAAGAATATTCTACATTTTTCAAACCAGCACCTGGGTCTGAATACTTTTGTAATTGCGTGGAATTAAAAATTTAGTATAGCCGTTAAGTTATTCACTGAAATCGTTCTATGTAGCGTCACCTTCTGTTTGCTCTTTTTCGCCTTTTTTTTTTTGTCCAGCTCATTGAGATGGAAGCACATGCTCAGTTCCATCCTTCAACTGCCACCAGCCGCAGCAGAAAGGACATGCCCTCTGAGCTGCCAGCTTGAAATAAATCTAGCAGAGCAATGAATGGGGAGATCTCTGGATACCTGGGGCTGGTTCCTAATTTTTTTTTAGAATTGCCATGTACTATATGATATCTGGTATTCACGGGGTAACCCCTTAGATGACATTTCCATGGATTGGCAGAGCTGCAGAGCCCCCACCATCGATATATTCCCCATTCCTGGAAAATCAGCGGCTTAAGTTCCATTCACACGTCCGTGTGTGTTTTGCGGATCCACAGATTCGCAAAACACTGACATTGGCGATGTGCGTTCCGCAATTTGTGGACCGCACATCGCCGGCACTACATAGAAAATGCGTTTTCTTGTCCGCAATTGCGGACAAAAATAGGACATTTTCTATTTTTTTCGAGAACGTGATTGCGGACCCAGCTGGGACATGGTCTGTTCCCATTAAAATGAATGGGTCCGCAATTCCGTTCCGCAAAATGCGGAACCCCCTCCCACCTCGCTAATGTCATTGCACAGAATTCTGAATTACTGCTTTGGCAAATGACACTTTTGGCAGGAGGCACAATGGTGCTGCGGCTTTGAATGAATAAATAACGGCGCGTTTCATTCTACATTACCTGTGATCTAAGACCCGACAGCGAGTACGTCACGGTTAACGACTGCCAACAAGCGCCCTTCCAGTCAGCCAGAATGCCAACTCAGCAGCCCCCGGAGGCGACAGTTTTACTGTTTAAATGATGTGCACTGATACAAAATACATTTGGGCTGTAAAGCAATGAAAACCTGCCCTGTGCAATATTTCTGGGAGTCTGAGCGCCATCTAATGTTTATAATCAATTTAATGTGATGAAACGAGACAGGCTGGAAGCCAGGTGGAGTCGTTAAGGTCATGAGCAAAACTCTCCTCCAATTTCCAAGTCACTGGAATCTGACATTAGCAGAGAGATCGACACCGCTGTCTATTCTCCTGTATGATCGTAAGATAGTCAGAATGCTTCTTAAAGGGCTGTGCAAGATTAGAAAACAGCGCCACACCAGGCCACAGGTTGGGTCAGGGATTGCAGCTTCAGCTCACTCCATTCCTCCTAGTTAGAAAAAAAAGACTACCTGTTATCATTATTAGGCTACGTTCACACGGCGACAACTGTCGCACGACAAAAAGTCGCACTATTGTCGCGTGACAATTTTATAATGGGAGTCTATGGTGTCGCGATTAGACATGCGACATGCTGCGACTCGCGACACGACAGTCGGAAAAAATCCATCCGGGATGGATTTTTGGCGACTGTTGTGTCGCAGTCGCAACATGTCGTATGTTGCACGTGCGACACCACCATAGACTCCCATTATAAAAATTGTCGCGCGACATTAATGTGACATCAATGTCGCGCTACAAATGTTGCAGTGTAGTGGTTCCCGATTTCGCGCGACAATTATCCTCGTGTGAACGTAGCCTTAGGGGCCTGTCTGTATGTGGCTCCCACTCGGATCAATTGGAAACATATACTGTGCAGATATGGAAGTGCTGGGTGTGCCCTAAGAGAATTCAGGGCCGGTGCAAGGATTTTTGCCGCCCTAGGCAAAAATCAATTTTGCCGCCCCACCGCCATGTCACTCACTCACTGACAGACAGACCCACGCACACACTGACGGACACGTCTGTGTCCGCAATTGTCACGCCCCTGATCGCCCAGTAATGCCTCTCACTGCCCCTAATAATGTCCCCAGTAGTGTACCGCACTGCCCCAGTAGTGCCCCCCACAGCCCCTAGTAGTGCCCCCCATTGCCTCCAGAAGTGCCCCCCACAGCCCCTAGTAGTGTCCCCCACTGCCTCCAGTAATGGCCCCAGAAGCGCCCCCATAGCCTCAGAAGTGCCCCCCACAGCCCCTAGTAGTGTCCCCCACTGCCTCCAGTAATGGCCCCAGAAGCGCCCCCCACAACCCCTAGTAGTGCCCCCCACTGCCTCCAGAAGTGCCCCTGACTGCCCACAGACTTCATGTAACGGAGCCCGGCATTTTCACTGTACTTAATGCCGGGCCCCGTCAGAGCGCTCCTCTCACCTCCAGTATGTTCACTGCTCCAGGCTTCCGGGATCAGGCCCCAGCGCTGCCACACATTAAGCAGGTGGGCGGAGCCTAACAGAGGTCCATTAGGCTCCGCCCTGGAGCCTGGAGCAGTGAACATAATGGAGGTGAGAGGAGCGCTCTGACGGGGCCCGGCATTAAGTACAGTGAAAATGCCGGGCTGCTACATGTGAGTGCAGCGGGCCCCCTCCCCCGCCGGGCCTCGTTACGCCCCTGCCTGCCATCAGGGTAAGCAGGTGCCTGCTCTGACCTCCACTCCTGGCCCCCCTGTAATGGTGCTGGGGGTGACTCAAGAGCCGCTCGCCCAGCTCTGCAGCCCCAGACAGGGGGAGCCCACCAGGGCGCCCCCAGCAGGCCGGCACCCTAGGCGAACGCCTAGTTCGCCTAACGGTAGCGCCGGCCCTAAGAGAATGAATAAAGGGGTCAACCTCCACCGATCCCCATCCCTGCTCTTGGCATGTCATGGCGAGCTCCATCATACATGGTTAGGAAGGGTCTGTCAAAGTGAGAGCTGCTCTTTACATGTAGCTCTCAGCTCTGAGTGACAGCAGCGGATCTCATCCCCATCTATGACTTTTTAGTGCATCATAGATGGTGCACTAATGATGATTTAGTGCATTAAACCAGCCATGATCCCTGGTGGGGCTGACCCAGATGATGAGAACCATACCTCTCTGCTCTCAATCCATTCCTGAATTTAGGAGAAATAAGTGGGGTTTTGCCACCATTTAACAATGTTTTAATATAATTCAGCAAGAAAAACGGGTTACTTTTATAATTGGATTTTCTGTTACACAAAAACATTATTATAATGGCACCCCCTAGTGATCAGTCTGTACAGGTTTGTGGACGTCCACCTACTGAGGTGGTCGCACATGCTCAGTGCCATCCTTCAACTGCCAACAGCTGTATCTGCTGTTAGAAGCTGTGACAGTTACAGAGAGATAGAGCTGCAGCAGAAAGGGTACTCCCCCCTGAGCTGTGATAGGGCGAGAGCTGCAGCAGAAAGGATACTTCCCCCTGAGCTGTGATAGGGCCAGAGCTGCAGCAGAAAGGATACTTCCCCCTGAGCTGTGATAGGGCCAGAGCTGCAGCAGAAAGAACACACACCATGAGCTGTGATAGGGTGAAAGCTACAGCAGAAAGAACACACCCCATGAGCTGTGATAGGGCGAAAGCTGCAATAGAAACGATACTTCCCCGAGAGCTGTAGCAGAAAGAACACAACCCATGAGCTGTGATAGGGTGAGAGCTACAGCAGAAAGAACACACCCCATGAG